>JASTWL010001675.1:0-27138 GCA_035220575.1 Temnothorax rugatulus | reverse complement strand
TTTATCTTCTCGCATCGGCTTCCGCGTTGCTGACTTAGCTGTCAGCGGCTTTACTTCCCGGGCGAGTGACCGGGCAATGCCCGGAGTGCCAGCCCCGAAGAGTTTGGCAATATTCGGGAATGCGCTGACAGCTAGGTGCCAGCAATTCGGCACGTCGACTTCCGCGTCGACTTCCGCGTCGACTTCCTCACAACATTGCAGAAGAAATTTTTCGAGTTTTAAATCAAGCTGAAGTTAATACCTTAATAATTTGAAAAAAGATGTGCTGTGTATACTTCTATTACACTTCTGGTCATGCAAAGTTTTGCTCATGCATCGTGTATGTAAGAATAAGCGGACTATTTTCAAGGCTTTACGCTGTTCGAAAACATGACACCCGTCCATATATACTTATCGATGGCCTATTCTGTTCGGCATGTAAAGATCCGTTGCACCAAATAATGCCTTGTAATATGTGTCCTATTTGCACTATTGAATTGATGTAAAGACATTTTTGTGATTGAAAGTGCTACGTCGACGTTGCAAACAGATTAAACAGATATATTTCAAAGTGGTTTTGTGAAGTTCAGGACATTGCAATGGAGCAAGAGTTGTTGAAGCAATCCACCCTATTAAAATCGCGGGAAGATTTACCGCGGTGGGAGCAACGATGTGACGAGTTTATCAAATCGTTGGAAGAACAAAGCCGAATTAAACGGCCACGATTATCGATCGGTCTCAAACAGTCATTGATCGCTTGTATCGCACGACTCGAAGGTCTGAAAGATTCGGTACGTCAACGTGCATGTGGGTGCCGGATACAGTGCGAGTGAGACAGGACTCAGATGGCGCGAGATAGATATGGCTTTCGAAAGTCGTATACTGACTGGTGAGGTAATAAATTCCAAACACATCGAACCTCGTCAATTTCTCAAAGATGCGAGAGACATTGTACTCGATCGTGTGCAGAACGTCATGCAACGACATGACAATGTAAAGATAAACACAATATTTAATGGTGAATTTGTTGGCGGGTGACAAACGCGCGAATAAAAGTATCGCTACGAGAAACTGTGAACTCTTTCGTGAGTCCGATCTGCACGAGTGGTACAAGCGACGCGTTATCGAGCCTACTCTAGCATCGCTGGAGGAATTCCAGGAACGTGATAGCGGATGGGCGGTATCGCGTAACTCAATTTGACTGTTAACGTAAACAAGTACAATCCACTGCACACGCGGGGTGTTTTGTGGAATACTGCGAGAAATTAAAATGAAGAGAGCGGTGATAACGTGCGATCAATGGATAATGCATGTTTCGCATGGTCAGTGGTGGCTGCTCTGCATCCAGCCCAAAGAAATGCAGATCTGGAATCGTCGTATCCTCGTCGGTGCTAAATCTTACACTGAGTTTCCAATGACGTTGGATCAAATTAAAAATTTTGAAAATCACAACGACATCTCCATCAACGTCTACGGCATCGAGAAAAACAAGGAACTTGCTATCCTACCAATACGGCTCACCGACCGAAAGATGGACAGGAATGTAAATCTGCTGTACGTGCATGACGATAACGTGGGACATTTTGCATGGATCAAGAACCGATCCCGCCTCGTGAGCTCGCAATTAAGCAGACACCATAGTCGGAAATACTTTTGCGATCGGTGAGTATACATCCTAATAAATAATTAAAAAAATTTTTTTTACGTAAAAGATATATAAAAAAAATTCATTATTTACAAATGTTTGCACTATTTCCACACGAGCGAGAAATTGGAAGCTCACACCGTCGACTGTCGGGAGATGAATGATTGCGCGATCAAGTTACCGAGCGATAACGACAAGTGGTGGCCTTTAAGAATTACAACAGGAAGGAACGAGTTCCGTTTATTGTATACGCCGACCTGGAATGTACCCTGGAGAAAATGGAAGCGGATCCGGAAACGTCCAGGTACACATATCAACATCATCGCATGTTTAGCATAGGGTACTACGTGCGTTGCTCGCATGACGACTCGTTATCAATGTATCGGTTTCGTCGCGATAAGGATTGCGTTGCGTGGTTCGCCGAGGAGTTAAGACGTTTAGCTCACGATGTAAAGCCTATCTTGTCCACTAATGTACCCATGGCAGATTTCACGCGAGACGAGTGGGAAAAGTTTAACAGCGCAACGCACTGTCACGTGTGCGAAAAACCGTTCGAGCTAGATGACGTGCGAGTACGTGATCATTGTCACCAAACCGGTCGGTACAGAGGTCCCGCGCATTCAAATTGCAACTTAAATTATAAAGATTTGCATTGCATTCCCGTAGTTTTCCACAATTTATCGGGCTACGACGCACATTTTATTATCACAGAAATAGCAACAGCGTACGAAGGACATGTAGATTTGCTTCCAATCACAAAAGAAAAATACATTTCGTTTACGAAAAACGTTAAAAGCACCGAAGATAAAGATAAGAAAACTTGCGTCAAATTGCGATTTATCGATTCATACAAGTTTCTCACCGCTAGTCTTGACAAATTGGCATCTTATCTCAGCAAGGATAAATTGCGAATATTACAACGCGAATTTTGTAAATTATCCGCAGAAAATTTTGATTTATTGACACGAAAAGGCGTATTTCCGTACGAGTACATTGACTGCGTCGAAAAGTTGGAGGACTCGTGTTTACCACCGCGCGACTCGTTTTACAGTTCATTGACAGGTGACACCGTATCCGAGAGCGATTACGCGCACGCCGTCAACGTCTGGCAGCGGTTTTCCATTCGAACTCTCGGTGACTACAGCGATTTATATCTCAAAATCGATGTCTTGCTGTTGGCCGATATCTTTGAAAATTTTCGCGATAGCTGCGTCGCGAGTTATGGACTCGATCCGGCGTATTATTACACTCTACCAGGTTTTACGTGGGATGCTATGTTGAAGCATACGCGTATCAATTTCGAATTGCTCACCGACATTGACATGGTCATGTTTATCGAACGAGGTATACGCGGCGGTTTGAGTCAATGTTCAAACAGATACGCGCTGGCCAACAACAAGTACATGCAGTCGTACGATTTATCGAAACCGTCGTCGTACCTGATGTATTTCGATGTAAACAACTTGTACGGCTGGGCAATGTGTCAACCATTGCCTTACGCAGATTTTCAATGGGTCGACGACGTAACCGATTTTAATGTTATGGATGTCGCGTTGGATTCCTCGATAGGCTACATTCTCGAAGTCGACTTGGAGTATCCGCAACATCTTCATGACGCGCACACTGACCTACCGTTCTGTCCGACGCGCGATAAACCACCCGGTAAGCGGCAGGACAAGCTCCTCGCAACATTATACGATAAGAAACGTTATGTCATACACTATCGCAACCTGCAGCAGTGTACTCGTCACGGGCTCCGTATAGCAAAGATTCACCGCGTATTGAAATTCGCGCAATCTCCATGGCTTCGCGATTATATAGAACTCAATACGCAATTTAGAACATTGGCCAAGAACGATTTCGAGAAAAATTTATACAAATTGATGAACAACGCTGTGTTTGGCAAAACCATGGAGAACGTGCGCAATCACGTTGACGTGCGACTCGTGACTCATTGGGAGGGTAGATACGGCGCGGAGGCAATGATTGCGAAACCAAATTTTCAGAGTCGAAGCGTCTTTTCGGAGAATCTAGTAGCAATAGAAATGCGAAAACTCGAGGTGAAATTCGACAAACCAATCTACGTGGGTATGTGCATCCTCGATATATCCAAGACATGTTTGTATGAATTTCATCACGAGTACATGTTACCGTTGTATCGCGACAAGTGTAAAGTCACGTACACCGATACGGACAGTCTCATTTATCACATCGAGTGCGACGACGTATACGATACCATGAAGCGCCACATTAATAGATTTGACACTAGCGATTACGCGATCGATAATGCGTACGGTATCCCACTCGCCAATAAAAAAGTTCCGGCTTTGATGAAGGACGAAAATAGCGGTGCGATAATGACCGAATTCGTCGGGCTTAGAGCAAGATGTACGCCTTGCGAGTCGACGGTAAGAAAGATACGAAAAAGGCTAAAGGTGTTAAGAGTAACGTCGTAGCCAGGTCGATAACGTTCGACGATTACACGCGGCACGACGAAATTGAAATGACGCGACAGCAGGCTTGCATACGGTCCAAAAAACACGAGGTGTACACCGTGTCCGAAACGAAAATCGCTCTAAGTCCGTACGACGATAAGCGATACATTAAACCCGGTTTTACCGAGACGCTGCCATGGGGGCTTTATAAAATACCATTGTAAATATATATATTGTAATTACATTTGGATATTTTGAAAATAAATGACTCATTTGTATGTATAATATGTTTTTATATTGTAATAATGTTTACAATACATTATTCTTGTGTATCCATGAATTGTGTGAATTATATCAAATCCTAACCACTTTACATAAACCTCATCCCCCCTTTTGCGCAAAACTTTTTCAACGAGATACTCGTCGGGATTAGCAACGCGATGTAACTCGTATTCGTAGAAGCCGCCGGCAATGGGTTTTCCGCAGGAATCTTCCAATAGATACGTCACGGGATTAGTTTTCTGCATTTTGACGATTCTAAACACCTCCGTGGTCCAATTTGGCGTGTATCCTTTCTCGAAGATTGTCTTGAATTTACTCACGCGTACCGAGTCACCCACTTTGAATCGCGCGGGAGCAGCGATCTTTACGTGACTGTACACCGTTGTTAGGAGCTTGTCGGCGATCGCGGGGGTAACATCGATGGGTCGCATGCCGATGGTTCGATGCTTTCGCGCGTTGTAATCCGATACGAGACCCGGCAGCGAGTCGATCCATTTGTAATTTCCATTGCGCGTAAACATTTTCCACATGTTGTTCTTGAGCGTGCGATTGAATCGTTCGACGACCGATGCCTTCATTACGGAATAGGTCGAATAGTGATTGATATTATGTTTCTTCAAGAGTTTCTGCACGTTTGCGTTGTAAAATTCTTTCCCCTTGTCAGTCTGCAGATTTTTCGGACATCTTCTGCCGTCTCGAATTATTTTGCAATCGCCGTAGTAACCTCGGTTCCGCTCTTGGCCTTGAGCGGTACGGCCCATGCGTGCTTGCTCAGCACGTCGATAACGGTGAGTATGTAGTGGTTGCCTCTGTTGAATCGCGTGTATGGACGCATCTCGACCACATCCGCCTGCCACAGGTCATCGTATCCACGCACTATGACGCGTCTTCGCGAACTTCTCGCAGGAGCGTGTAATTCTTCAACCAGCCTCCGTTTCTCACTTGATTGCTTCTTACTAGCCATGACGATGACGCGCAACTGACGCAGAGATCAGATGTACGTTCTTATCTATTCGCGATGATTCGCAATTACATCTTGAATCATCTTTTGAAGCTCGTTTAGGGTAATTTGCACGTTATTCTGGAATGCGACCATTTTTCTTTCGATTTCATCCTGTCGATCTTTCAAAATTTGCACGCTCCGCTGCACGTAGCGTTTATTGGCGGCATCGCCACCATCTACAGGCGGCGCTATCCGTCGAATCTTGCGCGATTTCGCGTCAAAGTCTGTGGCGACCATGCAAAGAGCGTTATCGCGCACGTAATTTCTGATTAATCCGCTCCATTGATAGTATTAACGCCATTTTTTTACCTTTTTTTTAAAAAGGTAATTTTGTTGTGATATCATTTCTTTTTGTAGTATTAGGGATCATATAAGCATTAAACAGTACATGTTCATAACATATATATTTTGCGACATAGAATACAAATACAACTCAGCGTAATATGTTATAAACATGTACTAGTATAGTATATCCTTAGGTGATAGTATGTCTAATAATAGTATGTAAACATAACACTTCTGTATGTTCAACAACAAGGATCTGTACATTTAAAAAAAGGATTTTAAAGCTTAAAATCTCTACTTTCGAAAGGTTACTATTATTTTTTAGTTTCTGTGAGTTTGATAATTTTTACATATAGAAAACTACGAGCTGGACAAAATAGAAAATTTTTCTCACTTTGTGGGCCTGTCACGTGCACAAAAAAAAATCTGCGAAAATTTTCGACTTTGTAACGTGAAAGCTTGATGAAGTTTTCCTTACAAAATCTTTTTTTAAAAATGTTTCTACGATTTTTTGTTGCTGAGTTATCGTGGATTGAACATGAAAAAAATCTCCTAGCTATTTAGCAATTTTTTTTAAATGCAAGGTACTTAAAAGTACAAAAAAATATAAAGAATAAATTTGTGTTGTTGTTCTGCACAATTGTTTTCTGTGTCAAAAGGAAAAAGAGAAAAATCGCTAATTTTTACATTATCTTAATTCATTTGTATCATGTCTACATGTTATTTGAAAAAATTTGGCAATTATACAACAGAGCAAAGTTTCAGCTTTAAGAATTTGTTTTTTTAACTGCGATACGATGATTTTTCAGAGAGTTATGAGCAATCAAAGTCAAAATGCTCATTTCTTGTTCCATCCACAATAACTTAGTAACAAAAAATCGTAAAAACAGTTTTAAAAAAAGATTTTACAAGGAAAAGTTCAAGCTTTCATGTTAGGAAGTCGAAAATTTTCGCAGATTTTTTTTGTGCACGTGACAGGCCCACAAAGTGAAAGAAAAATTTTCTATTTCGTCCAGCTCGTAGTTTTTTATATGTAAAAATTACCAAACTCACAGAAACTAAAAAATAATAGTAACCTTTCGAAAGTAGAGATTTCAAGCTTTAAAACCCCTTTTTAAAATTTACATTTCGTTTATTTTTAACAAAGTTACAGCTACTTGAATTTTGCTTATTTTTAAAGATAAATTTAGTATTCTCCTTTAATTTTTGTGAGAAATGAGAAGATAAATGATCGGGTTTGTTAGATTGGGCACTGGATTTTTCGACACGTGCAATTCTTTGAATGACGTTCACGATGATATTCGTGTTATGTACGATGCTTCTGTTGAAATCGAGGAATCACATGCCGGAAAAGTCTTTCTTAGGTATTTATCATTAAAAATAACTTTGTATAATTCTCTTTTATGTTATTCAGTTATTGGGATGGATCTGGCCATCGTCGGAGTGTTATAATAAAGAAAGGTGAATGTGTGTGTATATATATATATATATATATATATATATATATATATATATATATATATATATATATATATACATATATATATATATCAGTGAACATTGGCGTGATATATAATGTTCTCCTGCATAAATTTAATTTTCACATACAGGTAATTCTATCTATCAGCTTCTTCAGAGATGTTTAGAAGTTCTGAGGCATGAATTCAGCGAGTTTAAAACAGTAATGTCAGATCAGTTAATGTATGTCAAGGAGGATCTTATATTACAGCACCATTAGACGTTTTACAATTTTATTGTAACTAAGGTAAATATACTAAATGATAAAACTTATGAAGCAATATCAAAATGTTGGCATGTTATTTTATTTTACTTAGGTATTTATCACGATTGAAAGAATACTTTGTATAATTCTCCTTTATGTTATTTTAGATCATAGTACGAGAGGAACAAACACATTTTTCCAGTGAGTAGATGGAAACCTTTTGATCCAACGAAAAATGCGACCCGTTTTCCTACGGTCTCGCTAGCCGAAGGGGCGCTGCCGCAAATTCCCGGTACAAGACGGTAGCTTCACAGAATCCGCGACATTACTTTCCCACGAAACACTAAAAATGGGCGCCAGGTGCGATTACGCGCACCACGTTTCAATAACTCGGTTCCACACGCAAGTACATAACGTTAACTCAGGGTGTCAGTCCTTTGTCGAGGGAGGTGATGAAGGAGCGCAGCGCAATCAGCACACATTATATAACAAAAGAGAACAGAATATATTTCATATGGTATAGAGAATTAGAGCAACAATGCCAACCAAATGCGAAACGGCACAGAACGCGATACATACGCAACTTCCCATTCGCGAAGACGCGACAATATACGATAAATAATTCGCAAGTACACGCACGCAAATAGACGACAGGTAGTTCGCGAGAGCACCTACGCGAATACACGATAAATACGCAAAATCACAAACGAGAGTAGGCCACGCGATGCCTCGATCGACTTCGTACAGCGATACCGAATATCCGCGGTGACGACTCGATAACTACGCAAGATCACAAACGTGAGTAGGCAGCGCAATGCCTCGATCAATTTCATACGGCGATACCGAATCCTATCGGCCGCATGGCCGCGAAACTCCCCGCCGAGCGAACGCGACGATACTTGCCCGCACAAGGACGACGCAAAATATCCGCGAGGCTCTCCCCGAGTACGGCGCAATATCTCCCAAAACGCACGGTCCACCACGCGCATCCACTCCCGAAGCGCGCATTAACGTACACGGCATTCCACGATAACTCGACACATTCGCGACAATTACACGATACTCCACGATACCCCGTTCACGAACACGCAATATTATACAACGCACACGATACGCCTCTGTTCACGAACACGCAACTTTACACGACGCACACGAATTGACTGTCGGCCGCGTGAGCTTCCGAGGAGGGCTTTATGATACTTTTCCGGGCTCGATCTCGGCCGCCTCGCGATCACACACACCGCTGAAATGCAAAAGTAATCTCATCGGCACTCGCAACCGCGGGAGCCGGTAGCCACGTGCAGGATATAACCTGATCGATACAGCGGTAATCTAATCGATAAGTACGCGCGACAAATAGGACCCTGGCCGAGATCGAGCTCCAATTACCGCGGTAGTACCGGAGTGGAGATCTTACAAAAGTCGCTCGCTGCTGCTCGGCTGCGTCGGGACACTCTTCCGGGGGTGGCTCCTCGGCTGCGGCTGGTTCGACTTCTTCTTCTTCTTCTTCTTTCCCCTACTGGTTTTCTGGCTCCACAGAGCCACAGTACCATGATTGCACCGCAAGAGTAGATGGGGGACTCTCCGGGGAAAGAGTCGCCCTCTTGCCATATCTTGAGGAACCAAGTATCCGCCCGGTAACGAGCGGTTCAGGTAATAAAACAACTTATAAATCAAAACCACAATCTTTCAAAAATTTAATTAAAACTTTCAAAACCTTCATATTTAGGTTATTAAATAAATATACCACAGAAAACGGAGCAAAAAGTTTCAGGCTAAATAAACCATTAACAAATTCTTTTCTTTCCTTATTATAAGACTCGCATGCCCAAAATAAATGTTCGATGTCTTGATACTTAAATCCACAGTGACATTCGCAAGAGTCGCTTAAGCCAAATTTAAATTTAGTAACATTGGTAAACGCGTAGCCTACAATAATACGAGACAGAACACCGCACCAGCGCCTATCTAAGCTAAACTTGTCCAAAAAAGAGACATCAATTCCTGTGGGAGCAAAATTCCGCATATAAAATTCACCCGAGCCGACATTAATCCTTTCCAAGAATTCGTCATCCAAAGACTTATAAAAGTCCAGCAAGGCTGCAGAGACCTCCCGATGGGAGATCTTATTTAGAAGCATTTCTCCGCTGACAGCGGCCTCCTTCGCCGCCGAGTCCGCTCTCTCATTCCCAAGTATTCCAATGTGTGCCGGGCACCACGTAAACCTTACATGCTTATTGCCGACTACGGCCAAATTTAGTTTGACTCTCACATCTGCGACTATGGGGCATAGCTTACAGAACTTGAAAGGATCACGGTTCTTCAGAGCATTGAGAACGCTCAAGGAATCTGTACATATATTTATGTAATTCCAATCCAATTCCCACATCAGATCCAAGGACTTAGATATTGCCAAGGCTTCCGCCGAAAAGGAGCTAGAGTACTGATTAAGTTTGAATAACCTGGATATATTCAGGGATGGGACAACAATAGCGCATCCCACTGATGAGCCGTCCTTAGAACCGTCGGTGAAAATGTCGATTTCCTCCGAATTTTCTCTATTAAGAGAAACAAGATTGGTAAATGCCGTATTAGGCTTGCCATGGTTCCTCACGATGTATCCAATATCAGTATCAATCTCAAACAAATTTGAACAAGTTCGAAAATTATATGAATACAGAGGATGAGCATACCAGACATACAGATGTTCCTTAAAAGGTTGAACACTAGCCCATCTAGATACCAAAAAAGGAATATTCCTAGGAGCAATATGCTGATGATTTATCGAATATACAAAGTTAGAGATTTTGTTGATCAATTTAATATTACGGAGTTGTATAGCTCTAGTTAAAAACCTGTCGCTTTTCGCAGTTACCTTCCTTATAAAAGTTTTCTGACCACTAAAGGCCCAACAAGCTCGATTAGAGGAGGATTTAGGGATATTCAACGCGATTTTATAAGTCGAGCACAAAACTTGTTCTATCTGTGAGCGATATGTCTGTGCAGCACTCATGTACCACATGGCTCCCCACTCCAACATGGCTCCAATGGTGGCGTTAATAAAATTTATAGCTAAAAGTGGGCTTACCCCTTGATGTCTTCCAGTAATCCACTTAAGAATGTTGATATAGATTTTCACTCTTGTTCTTAGAGAATTAATATGATCTCTCCATCTGAGACCAACATCCAGGATCACACCGAGATACTTGACAAAATTGCTAAAGGGAATAGAGCCACAAGACAAGTCAAGACGATCGACCAGAGGCATTTTCTTCCGATGAAAAATAATAAATTGGGTTTTAGGAAGTGAGATGGACAAATTCAGCCCCTCAAGCCACTCAGAAAGTTGCTCAAATGATTCTCTCAATCCCGAAATTACTTCGTCCAAATTCAAACCTGAGAAAAGTATAGCGATATCATCTGCGTACTGTAGGACAACCGCATTATGTGAGACATGCGATAGAATATCTTTAACGTAAATGTTAAACAGAATAGGACTCAGAACAGAGCCCTGAGGAATACCACGCTGAAGGCATCTCTTGCTATAAAAATCTCCGGATTCATAAAAGTTGGCATATCTTGTAGACAGGAGATTACGGAAAAAGTATTTGTAACCGTCTGGAATTCTGAATTTATTAATAATACTAAATAGAATATGTGGATTGACGTTGTCATAAGCACCTTTAATGTCCAAAAATAGGGCCCCGGACATAGCCCTCCTGGAGAATGATCTATAGATTTCCATATTAATAAACGCCAGACAATCATCACAGGACTTGCCCCTTCTGAAACCAAATTGACAATTTGGTAAAATATTCTCAAGTTCGATAAACTTTTCAAATCTTTCCTTTACCAGCTTTTCAAACAATTTAAAAACATTTGATGCCAAAGATATAGGCCTAAATCCTTTATTATTAGGTTTTGGAATCAGGATGACATCAAAGAAACTCCACTTAGACGGAAAAGAGCCATCTATCAATATCAGATTGAATATATTAACCAGGGCAGATAAGGCGGAATCCGGTAAGAGACTCAAAATAAAATTCGAAACAAGATCCGGGCCAGGTGAACTCTTGGTATTTAAAGAAGCAACAATTCTTTTTAGATCATCAAGTGTGAAATTCTCATCAAATATAGAAACGTGGGGTTTATGGGAAATGTTCTCAAAAGAATTTGATACCCAAGGTGGTGAAAAGTCATAAATAAAGTTCTTAATGCTGGAAACACGACTTACAGACGGAGGGTTGTGGTCAGCAAAGTAGACAGAGTTCTTAAAAGACTTAATCGAGTTCCAAAAGACCTTGGGGTCAAAATCTTTCCCCAAATCGTTAACGAAGGATTTAAAATTTTCTTTTTTCCTATTACGAATAATTCTTCTACATTTGTCTGAACACTTCCTGTAATTGGCTAGGTTTTCTCTAGAAGGGTTCTCCCTAAATGTTTTGAATGCATCCCCTCTATGGATTTTTGTCTCCTCGCACTCTTTGTCCCACCAAGGTCTATTGATGTATTTCCTCACGTCCTTCGGGCAATACGACCTACACGAATCCGAGGCAGCATCAAAGTAGATAATCGATCCCGAGGGGTCGAATATCTTAGCTCCAGCGCGAAGCGCACAAACAATAATCAGGGAATTCCAATTCTCGTAAGCCTCAGCCCCAGACGTACTCTCGAATCGAAAATCCGCCATTCGATCATTTACAAAACTAATGAAACAATCTTTGTCCATACAACTAACACATAATCTAGGTCTCCCAGTGGGCTTCTGCAGTTCGCGATTCGGGGCTACCCGAATGATAATAGGAAAATGGTCACTACCATAAGGCTCATCAAAGACACTCCAGGAGCATCCATAGCTCATCGATTGTGAAACCAGAGTGACATCCGGAACGCTAAAGTGATTGGGGTTAACCGAAACCCTAGTAGGGGTGCCGTCATTAAGGAAAACAAAATCTGAGTCATTTATAGCCTCAGCCAAATTCACACCATCACTATTAATCCTAGAAGAACCCCATAATTCATGCTGTGTATTAAAATCGCCACAAATAATAATATTTTTAAGTCCAGAAATCGAGGCAACAGAATCGAGCAAAAGAGTCCAACAATCCGCATCCGCTCGAATATGAGGGGGTTTGTAAAGTGATATAACGAGTATTCTCTCAGGAAATATTCTTTTGCAAAATATAGATACACATGTCATTTCAATACCGGGGTTATTAGGCAAAGTAAAATCAACTGTAATAGGATCAAATTCTTTTCTGCAAATAATAGCAGTGCCTCCACCACAGACATCATCCGGTCTATCATTCCTAAAAGAGATGAAATCCTTAAACGCAAAATACGAATGATGTCCCAGCCAAGTTTCCTGCAAACAGACCACATCATATCCGGTTAACAGATTGGAAAACTCAGGAAATTTACCAGAAATACCTCTACAGTTCCATTGCAAGATTCTCAAAGCCATTGGAATATCAATATTAGTTTAACTTACTAAAAATCAAATCTAGATAATTCAATAAAGCCGAAGCCTTAAGTTTTTCCGTTTTACCTGAGTTATATAAGAATTTTAAATCATGGAGAATAATATCGGGGGTGGGAAAAGTGCTCGAAAGAGATTCAAGGTTAGCCTCAATCAAATTCGAATTCCCGACAGGGGGAATCTTATCCGGAGTCGACTCCATAGTAGGAGGACATATAGTAACATCTATAACAGATTGTGAGTATGAGCTAACCGTATCCGCGCTGTTCAATCTCCCTGAACGTCTCCCAGTTTGCATTTCATTTATGTCAAAGTTATTCCACATCATATAAGCATGACCCTTAAGGAGATTGACAGCCTGCATACAGGATTTGATGTCTCTAGTTCTAACAATTCTCTTAGCTTGCGCATGAGAGGCATTTGTGTATGCCATGACAGTGTTAATTATTTTGTGCTGAATAAAAATTGGACACGATATATCAGACGAGATATGATCTCTGCCGCAGTTAATACACCTAGGCTCCACACACTCCCCAGGTGGATGGTCGAATAAACATTTATCGCAGGACTTATTGTTCCTACAAGTTAATGAGGAGTGTCCCCATCTATAACAATTCGTACATTTACGTACCTTGTTAATAAACGGAAAAATCTTACATCTGACTTTCCATATATATATATACGAAGGCAAAAGGTTGGACGCAAATATCACCTTAACCGAGGTGGAATCTACCAACAATTTCTTATCTTTATCTAGATATTTAAGTCTCTCTAATGAGTGAATCTTTAACGGGTTACCCGGCCACGAGATACCCTCACGGATCTCATCTATAGTCAAGGAAGTATTTACGTCTCTAATTACGCCAGTCCGGTAGACCTTATAATTCGGAGCGTAGGCGAATAATCCATTCGGTAATACATTTTTACTATTGATTAAATCGTTGGCTTCTACAAAGGAAGAAAACTCCACACAAATTATGCTCTTGCCAATCCTGCGGATCGCAGAGACACACTTGAAATTTTTACATAAAATTTTTCCTATGCTCATAGGATGAAAATTACCTATATTCAAATTCGAGGAGAGAGACTCCACGTGCACAGGGTAAGGTGCAATAATTGCATCCGAATATCTATTATCGCTCTGTGCGAGCAGAAATCTCTCTCTCCCAGAATTCTGGCTCACATTATCAGAACTATTGGATTCTAACATAATTCTATTATCCACGTCTGAGTCGCTACGACGTCGTTTAGCGGAATTACCGTCCTCTTTTCCCTTTGGGGATCTGCGACTCGAGTTCTTAGGCATGGTATATGTAATTAATTCAAAAACGTGAAGAATTATATCAAAATTGAAGATCTTTAACTTAGACACTATAAACAATAAATCTAACGGAAAAGAAGAATAAACACGGTTGAGTTAAACAAGCTTATAAACTAGATACACAGAACGATATCAACAGAAACTTATATATACGAAAAGGAGGAGGAATTTGTACGAAACACGCACCGTGGACGATCACGTGCTCCGACTCCCTCCCTTCCTGCGAGCGCGTGGTTATCGCGACGAAAAAACAAATTACACAATTATAAATATTATATCAATAAAACTAAATATACGAATCTTAGTAAATAAACCACCTTACAAGCGTATCTAATACAATCGGCTTCTTGCTAATAACTGAAAAACGTAAGTTGCGCATATTTAAACAGAAATTATTCAATCACGTGCTCCATATCGCCCTCCTGTGAGCGCGCGACTATCACGACGAGAAAACACGAGAATACAAATTAAATAATTATTAATATAATATCAATAAAATTAACTATACGGATCTTAATGATAGTATCAACCTTACAAACACAAAATCACAAGTTAATAACAAAGATAGTTCATCAATAATATGATGATATACATATGCCAATGATGGCAGCAACCGTTCGATCACGTGTTCCGCGCACGATCTACAAAATTGAACGTAGAAATAATTTCCCGGAAGGTATGAGAACATTCAAATAATTACGTAGCTAAGCATATCTAATACGATCAGCTTCTTGCTTATAACTATAACACGTAAGTTGCGCATACTTAAACAGAAGTTATTCAATCACGTGCTCCATATCGGTTACTCATGAGTAACACGTGATCACATGTGAATCGTATATTGTCGTAACCGGCATTCAATTAACACAATTATCGTGAAGAAGGAAAGAAAAGAATATTAAATGCTACATCACCGCTCGTCCGACCGGGGGTACTTTCCTTTCATTTTTAGATTCAAAAAGA
Organism: Temnothorax rugatulus; assembly: GCA_035220575.1. Classification (NCBI taxonomy): domain Eukaryota; kingdom Metazoa; phylum Arthropoda; class Insecta; order Hymenoptera; family Formicidae; genus Temnothorax; species Temnothorax rugatulus. The sequence continues at coordinate 12,023 of JASTWL010001675.1, read as the reverse complement.
AATATTCCAGAACTCCAACGGGTCAGTGTTCCGATGCTCCAACCAGTCTCCAATATTTCAACGATCCAACGAAATGCACTCCAAAAGACCGGAATTCAGAATATCGGTGAAACGAAATTTCAGAAGGCTCAAAAAACTATTTAAGAAACATGTTAGAATAAATGCGAAAACCGCCGCGCACAATATTCTTCCAGCGTGCGACCTCACGCAACGCCGGTTCAGCAGCGAAACTTGCCGTCCGGCTGGTTCGACAGTGACGAGTGGCCGGCCCGGCGGGACCACGCTGGGCCCCCGCGCATGCGCCTCAAGCTCGCAATTTTCCGCCCTGCCGATATGTCGCGCGTGCCGCCCTGCTCGCGGCACCGCTCAGTCCGCTGCCTGCCCGCGGCATTTTCAAGCTGTCAACGTGTGGGCCCACCTCAGAACTAGCCCGGCTGGCCGGGCCGTGGCTAAGCTGCTCGGTGCCCTTGGTACCGTCGGGAGAGGCGTCTGGGTCGTACACCCGCTCTGCAGTAGCGGTGTCGCACCCCTCATTCTGCTGCGGCGGGCTCGTGGATGTGCTGTGCGAGACATTTCCTGCGCTTCCGTGGCGGTGGGCCCCAGTGGCCCGCCCGTCAGCCAACCACTCCGCCTAGCACTCCCCAAGCGTCCGTCCTTCCCCCGTTGCGACATAAGTCGTTACATACCTCCGTCCTCGATCTCACGCTCCGGCACCACCTGTCGCGCTTACAAAACCTAACTTACAAAAAGGCATATAGATTAGCGCAATTAGCCCTCCCCCAATCATGTCGAGGCGCCATCCCCGACCTTCCCCTCGGCCGAGCTACCGTCTGAGCGGGGGACGCGACAATGTCACGTCACAAAAGTTACGACAAGTATACAGTGTCGGATAAAAATAGGAAGAAAGATAAAATCTGATAAACTTATATTCAACGAATTGTCCAATTTCGTTTAAAGGATTCAGATTCAAAGGACTGTAAATATTATAAATAACCAGATAAACATCTTTGTTTCATCATACAATTGATTCATTATAAAGAAGATTGTAATATATATATATATATATATATATATATATATATATATATATATATATATAGTGTAGCTACATTGTATATTTAAGGACTGTCATTTTAATTCATTCAATTATGTGATATTTAATTCATTTACTCAATTATAATATGTAGCTCTACTAAATTACAGTCCTTTTAATCTGAATCCTTTAAACGAAATTGAACAATTTGTTGAATCTAAGTTTATCAAATTTTATCTTTCTTCCTATTTTTATCCGACACTGTATACTTGTCGTAACTTTTCGTTGGATCAAAAGGTTCCCATCTACTCGCTGGAAAAATGTGTTTGTTCCTCTCGTACCATGATCTAAAATAACATAAAGGAGAATTATATAGAGTATTCTTTTAATCGTGATAAATACCTAAGTAAAATAAAATAACATGCCAACATTGTGATATTGCTTCATAAGTTTTAACATTTAGTATATTTACCTTAGTTACAATAAAATCGTAAAACGTCTAATGGTGCGGTAATATAAGATCCTTCTTGACATACATTAACTGATCTGCCATTACTGTTTTAAGCTCGCTGAATTCATGCCTCAGAACTTCTAAACATCTCTGAAGAAGCTGATAGATAGAATTACCTGTATGTGAAAATTAAATTTATGCAGCAGAACATTATATATCACGCCAATGTTACTCCAAAAGTGACACTGGAGTATCTCTAAATCATTGATACATTCACCTTTTTTCATTATAACACTCCGACGATGGCCAGATTCATCCCAATAACTGATCTCAATTTCTTCTTCCTTCAACGCGTTTTACTTTTTAGCCCATTCTTGCTTTAATTCTTCCCTAAATTTATTTTCCTCCTCCTCCCTTTCCCTATCTGGCAAGAAACTTGTATCTATATCTGGATTTTTCTTATCTTCTTAATCGCGGGGCCATCAGATTGCACATTTTCTGACTGCGGAGATTTTTCGGCATCTTTTCTACGCCACTAGCGCTCTTTCCTTTTCCTGCTCTTTTTCACGTTCTATCTATTTACATTAATAGGAAAATTATTACACATTAACTCAATAAGCGTTGAACTTGCATACATAAGTGAATCTCGCGTTTTATGTAAAATTTTGTAAAAAACCAGTAACCTAACCTATGTTTACGCGAGCGTTACTTCTGTAGTATAATAACTTACGATAATTTCTTCGCGTAAACGGGAAAATCTCCTCGACATCAGCTCCCTGCCGTTATAGGATTTTCTTCGTATCCTCTCTTCTGAAGAAGCCCATCGAAAATTCTTGATATGTATGACTAGATGACATTCAGAGCACTGGGCAAAAATCACATAACATTCAGAGCACTGGGCAGAAATCACATATTTTGTAAGAAACCGGTAATCTAACCTATACTACGTTTACGCGAGCGTTACTTAATTCTGTAGTAACTTACGAACGATACGATAATTTCTCCACATAAACGGGAGATTTTATATAGTAACTACGATGATATCATTCGTATAAGTTACTACAGAAGTAATACTCACGTAAACGTAAAATACTATAATTCCTGTCACATGCACTTAGTCACATAAAAGAGTCACGGTGCGGTCGCGCTTCGCGTCGTATAATAATAGGATAATTACATGTAAATAAAACAATTACCTTGAATCAGAAAAAATATTAATCGTCGCATCACGTAAAGAGTCACGGTCGGTATCGCTCCGCTCGTATACTTGATGATGACGCGAGACACTACCGTGTAGGTTAACTGACTGTGACAGCGCGCTGAACGCACTGTCTGCACTGCGCGCAGGACACACACGTAGTCTACATATACACATATATGTATGTATGTGTACATATCGATCGAAATGTGTATATCGAAACTGGCGATACCAGCACCGCCAGTGTCGAAAAAGTGAAAGTTACATTCCTCTGATTCCTCTGATTGGTTGAAAGACGTCGACGTAGAAGAAGAAGAAAGTATCTTAATATAAAATTTTCACATTTTCGACTTTACGTCGCAATATCTCCGCTCGTAGGGCACGTAGCGGAAAATGTTATAAGAGATACCCACCCAATTCGAACCCCAAGCTATCGATCAAGCCTACTTAAAACTTGATCCGTTCACTCGTTATATGAGATCTCAACATCTCGAGTACTCGCAACCCGTCGCGTCGCGTAAAAAAGTCACGGTTGGTCTCGCGCTCCGCTTTAAAAGAGTCCGCTTGTAAAAGAACTCCGTATACTTAACGCGAGACACTACCGTGTCTCTTGATTCTCTTTGCAACTGGCGCAATTTAAAGATTTTACATCTTGTTTGAAATACATATCACTTGGGTTGAGTTAGGTAACGCAATTTTGTGAATTATTTTGTTAGGGAGAAATAAAGCTACTACCATTTAAGATTTTTGGATTTACAACATACATTGCGCGTGTACTTGGCGCCTTTTTTTTATCTTTTTTTGAAAAAGGTAATTTTGTACTGATTAATTTTACAGCGGATACACTCTACGCATAATACGAAATTAAGCATCAATTCTTTCGTTAAAAGTGTATTTTTTTCTTTTTTTAACAAATTCCGCCAAGTAGTGAATGTAATGTTCTTCCACAATGCCAAATCGAGGTATCCTCGCATATCCCTCCATAATCGCTCTATGTTTGAGTGTGGACACCAGTTTGCGGGTCCACAAAATTTTCGGTATGATTAACCACGTAATGAGTGTAACCATAATTACGCAGAGTGTCGTATGCACACCAGCAATCAGAATGAATTACTGAGCCAGGAGCAATTCGACGCTTAATGATGTCGACGAGAGTGATACTGATGCGATCCTTGACGGGCACGATCTTTTTATTGTATGTCGCCCCCCTGCGGTCACATGGATTCGTGGCGTGCTTTACGAGCTCGTTTAAGTAGAGGTGGTATTAAACAAGATAAGTTAGTCGATCATCTATGTGAAAAGAATTGGAGGAGACCCATTTTATGTATTACTAGATGACGTAAAATATGTGTATTCAGAAAATTAATAGAGAATATATAATGTTTTATTATGTATATATATAAACGAGCTTGTAAAGCACGCCACGAACCCATGTGGCACCTCGTTTCGCTTGGAAAGTGTATGTGTGAACTATTTCGACATATATATTAGTCATTTATGCCTTCCAATACTCAAAATAGCTGTTATATTTTCCAAACTTTTTTTGTTAATAACTTTTTAACGAATAACGACCGCCGGCTAAAACCTTCTGAAAACTGGGAAGGTCATTCAGGAGGGTGACCTTGACAACATTTGTCAAGGTCAAAGTCATTGGCGAGTGGGGTATTAATATGCATAATTACCTTCTTTTTTAAGAATTAACTAATACACAGCAAATCCAAGTGTGTTATTTTAACTGAAGCTCTTCTTACATATTTTTTGCCGTTTTAAATGACGTCATTTAACACGGTTGAATGTATTAATAGGATTAAACGTGTTAATTTAACACGCAACAAAACATGTAAAACGAGCTTCAAATGTGTCATTTTTAAACATTTATGCGTGTAGAAATAACACACTTGGATTTATAGTGTAGTCAGTTCGGTACCTGGTGTTCTTAACCAGTCGTCTACAGTATTTTTATATTTAGAGTTATATGGCATTAGTAGAGTTTATACCTCTCATTGAGAGACATATTGAAGTGCAGATTGTTATCTAATACCACTAAGCTATTCATGACTTCTACCGAATGTTGCATCACAGGAAGGATATTTTATTAGAATCTGATTGTTTGCCTAAGTTTCTTAATTGTATGCTACAAAAAGATGTATATTTACTGTAAAAAAAAACATTTTTTAAAATGTTAATAAATCATAATAATAAGAGAAATAGAACCGTCACGATATACAATCAAATTAGAATCAAAGCCATACGATCCAAGCTTAGATCTTTGACAGCCTTATATTAATTTCCGCGCGCGCGCGCGCGTGTGTGTGTGTGTATGTGTGTGTGTGTGTACATATATTTCCAACTAATAAATCATATATTTAATATTAATAAATTATTTATTCAATTTTTTTAAAAACGTATATGGGCCATTCCGCGTGAACCGGATCAGTCACCTCTCAGAAATGAATCAAATTTTGCATATCGGTAGTTTCTGACGAGATAAAATATGGTGTCAAATATTTTTTTTTTAATTGCAAATTTTTTCGATTTATGAATAATGGAAAATTTACCGCCTTTTTATTTAATAATTGCATAACTTTTTTCCTTTAAGTGCAATACAAAAATTTTTTAAATAAAAGTTGTCACAAAAGGACTATATTTTATGATAAAATTATTCACAATATAAAAAAAAGTTGTTTCGTACTATTTATTAAACAAATTATTTTTCAATAATTTTTTTAACTGTCAGGGAGACGATCGAAAAATAAAAAAAAAATTTTGTTAGAAACTTTCAAGCTTCCAATATACCACAAAAAATTTTCATCGATGTGTTTTGTTTCGTTATCGAGAAAATAATTGTTTAATTTTTGTACGCGTGAAGAATCGGTACTCGGTGTAGCAGCCACGTCTGTACGGTGACCGCTCTCGCTCGCTGGCCGCGCGGCGCGCTAGGCGAACTTAATATCCAAGTTAATTTTCTCAAAAACGAAATACGATGATGATTCGCGACCACGGTTTGCTGGACTTTTCTCGTTCGCTTCACTCATACTGAAGTGGATTGAAGATACGGCGAATTTGACCGGGACGCGAATCGCGAACGATTTTAAACGAGCGGCTCCAAGTAATTAATTAAGAGGAATACCTTCTTAGGGCGAGTGTCCCGAGCGGTCTGGTCACGTGGAATTTCTTTGTCGTTCCGCCGGCTTGGTTGTGCACCATCTATCTGCACGCGTGCGTACCCTTTTGTTAATAACAAGTTTCTCCTGTACATACAAATCTTCATTTTTCCTACTTCTTTCCTTCTCTCTCTCTCTCTCTCTCTCTCTCTCTCTCTCTCTCTCTCTCTCTCTCTCTCTCTCTCTCTCTCTCTCTCTCTCCCCCTCTCTCTTTCTCTATCTCCTCCCTCTCTGTCTGATTCTTTGTTCCTTATAAGTTTGAATCTTCAATATTTCTAAAATAGTTGTGCACATAGAATAGCGGTTATCAAACTTCCTTTCGTTTTATTTCGATTATATTCCTGCAAATTTGTACAAATAAATTTGTAACCCAATTATGGCCACTAAGCTGCAAAGGATTGCAGCACCGATTTTTTGGCATTTTGTAGGAATATAATCGAAACAAAACGAAAGGAAGTTTGATAACCGCTATTCTATGTGCACAACTATTTTAGAAATATTGAAGATTCAGACTTATAAGGAACAAAGAATCAGACAGAGAGGGAGGAGATAGAGAAAGAGAGAGGGGGAGAGAGAGAGAGAGAAAGAGAGAGAGAGAGAGGGGGGGGAGGGGGGAGAGAGAGAGAGAGAGAAAGAGAGAGAGAGAGAGAGAAGGAAAGAAGTAGGAAAAATGAAGATTTGTATGTACAGGAGAAACTTGTTATTAACAAAAGGGTACGCACGCGTGCAGATAGATGGTGCACAACCAAGCCGGCGGAACGAGAAAGAAATTCCACGTGACCAGACCGCTCGGGACACTCGCCCTAAGAAGGTATTCCTCTTAATTAATTACTTGGAGCCGCTCGTTTAAAATCGTTCGCGATTCGCGTCCCGGTCAAATTCGCCGTATCTTCAATCCACTTCAGTATGAGTGAAGCGAACGAGAAAAGTCCAGCAAACCGTGGTCGCGAATCATCATCGTATTTCGTTTTTGAGAAAATTAACTTGGATATTAAGTTCGCCTAGCGCGCCGCGCGGCCAGCGAGCGAGAGCGGTCACCGTACAGACGTGGCTGCCACACCGAGTACCGATTCTTTACGCGTACAAAAATTAAACAATTATTTTCTCGATAACGAAACAAAACACATCGATGAAAATTTTTTGTGGTATATTGGAAGCTTGAAAGTTTCTAACAAAATTTTTTTTTTATTTTTCGATCGTCTCCCTGACAGTTAAAAAAATTATTGAAAAATAATTTGTTTAATAAATAGTACGAAACAACTTTTTTTTATATTGTAAATAATTTTATCATAAAATATAGTCCTTTTGTGACAACTTTTATTTAAAAAATTTTTGTATTGCACTTAAAGGAAAAAAGTTATGCAATTATTAAATAAAAAGGCGGTAAATTTTCCATTATTCATAAATCGAAAAAATTTGCAATTAAAAAAAAAATATTTGACACCATATTTTATCTCGTCAGAAACTACCGATATGCAAAATTTGATTCATTTCTGAGAGGTGACTGATCCGGTTCACGCGGAATGGCCCATATTTAATGTTAACAAAACATTTATTTCATATTAATGAAACATTTTTTTAATGTTAAAAAAACGTTTTTTACAATATTAAAATAAAAATTTTTTTAATAAGAAAAAAAGGATCTATCCCATTAATTTAAACGTTTTTCAAATATTTTTTTTATTACTAAAAATATTTTTAAAAACGTTTAAAAAATATTATTTTGCTACTTGGGATGTAGCCAAGTAAATTCATGAACTGTACGCAAAAACACGTACAGATCTCTATCTCAATAATTGAGAGAGATAAAAGCTTCTGAAATTTACATGGTTCATTGTTGGACTACCTATCCTACATGTATTTATACTTGTGTTTTTATGTATATGATTGGATTTTATAGGCTGGATTGGGCGCGATGTTCAAAACAGAAGAAGTTGATTCTGAAAGGCCAGACATACCGCCGTAAGTGAAATAATTTTTTGTAACAAACCAAAATATTATAGCTAGATAACTAATTATTATTAGAGAAATATTATAGAAGGGTTTTACTATACTAAAATAAATTTGAAATCATTAGAACCCTACTGAAAAAGCTCGATTAAAACCATTAGAAAATCCTATTCGTTCTAATAAGATTGAATTGTGTTTTTGAATATGCTTTCCCGGGAAAAAAGAATTAGATCTGCCGAGATATAACCAGATCTGGTTCATCAGATCTGGCCAGATATAATTTGATCTGCAAATTGTCTCTATCTGGTAACAGATATAACCAGATCTGACCAGATATAATTTGATCTGCCGAAATATAATTATTTACCGAATGTATCCAGATCTGCTCAGATATAATTAAAAATTAGGATGTAAAATGCTATAAAACCATAAATATATCGATTCAATTCAAAATTGTGTGCCACTTTATTATAAGCGTGGACTCCGATACAACTCCGATATAAGTTGTACCGTACACTTGATTTATATACCGTCCCAGACAGCATAAAGATGTCTCAAAAATGACAAAAGATGACTAAAAGATGACAAATCTTCGGCATAGATATCTTTTCGTTAAAGCTTAAAGTCGACTAAAAGATGACTAAAAGATGACTTATGTCCCACTAAATGTCGTCTTATAGCCGAAATTTATAAGATGACTAAAAGACATCCGATATTAGACATCTTTTAGTCGTCTTTTAAAATCATATTGTGGACATGTTTTCGTTCTTTATATTTTACATAAATTTGGTTTATAAATGATAGGTTTATGTTAATAAAAGTTAAAGTTATAATTTTAAAAAATATTTTATTGCAACAAAAGAACATTTTATTTCAATGAGTATTCCACCGAGGGTTAGAATTGGGTCAGAGTCGAGTCAAAGTCGGGTTAGAGTCAGGTTGGTTTATCTGTTTCCACCGGATCAGAGTTACACCAGAGTTGCGGCAAGGTTGAACGTAACCAACTGTGCAAAATATCAGCTGTATACAACAATAGCCTGATATTAAGATTATGCGACTAAGAACATCATAAAATATCATGGATCTGAGAACGATAATGTTAATTTTACAGTACCAAGTAATATGCAGAAATTAATATGCAGAAATGATTTTTTATTTCAAGATCGGCGACAAAAATCAGCACAAAGGTTATCCCGTTGGCAACACTACAGTAACCTTAACTCGACTCTTGTCGTTTCCACCCATCGACATATAGTATGGACTGCGCTCAAGTATAGAAAAATATGACCGGTGACTCACACCGGAGGAAGAAAAGAGATAGCGACTGGTAGAAATCAAGCTGTCTCTTTCTATCCAATAGTATATAGACAAAGAGGGAACGAGGTAGAGGTCAACTCTACCGGACACTTTTTGAAGGCTTTCATGTAGGGATCGCGTAGTCTATACTATATGTCGATGTTCCCACCGAACCTCATTTGGACCTTACCTTAAAATTTTGTTGGTCCTCATTTTCATTCCATACCTCCGTCTTCTCCCTATATAATTTCCTTGCCTCTTCGTTCCAACATATGATCTTCTTCGACCTATTCTGTTCCTCTTCTTCCTCTTCTGTCCATCCTTCTATTTGTCTCGTGTTCTCCTCTTCCTCCAGTAACAAGGTCAAAGGCAAATGATCCGAGTCCACCCTGTCCCCTATTCTAAATTCCAACACTCGTTCTTGCGCACTATTATTTACAATTGTATAATCGATTACTGAGCATCCTCTCGCACCCACATACGTATATTCCCCATCCCAATCCCCCTCTGTACATCCATTCAAAAATGCCATTCTTTTTCATTTATCATATCCACAAAACTTCTACCGCCATCTCCTATGACTTTATCTTTACTCTCTTTTTCAAAGTCATACTCATCCTCCCTACACCCTCCTAAGTTTCCTATTCTAATATTAAAATCGCCTCCTATAATAATATCCTCTCCTTCGCATCCTTCGCATTGCTCTGTTATTTTCGTCATTATCTCTTCAACATCTTTCTTTGCTCCTACATTATATACTGTAAAAATATTTAGTCCTTTTTCCTCTTTTGCTATTCTCGTTCGCGCAATTCTTTCTGTAATCATTACACTTTCATTTTTCTCCACTTCCGACCCCCAATCTTTTCTAATACCTATTAGTAAACCTTCCTTCGCCCTACCCTTCCTCCTTTCCCTTACAGCGTTAATGTTTTTCCAGTTGTGCGTTTCCGGTAGTCTACCCTTAATTCTATCCCATCCCTTGTCCTCTAACCATGTTTCACATAACCCTATAAAATCGAACTACTATGTAATTCCAGAAATCTTTGTCCTGCCTCTCGATACCTGCTACATTCCAAAAAATTATCTTTCGCCTATTTTCTTTCTTCAGCTGCTTCACTTTTCCGACCTTCATTCGTGTTATTTGCCTATTGTCATCTTGAATGCCATAACTTACTGGTTCTCTTCTCCTAACTTGGCAACCATCTAGTTTTTCTTTTCTCTTAGTTCTCCTGCTTCCTCGCTCCACACATACTGCTTTCCTCCTATACTCATTTTTTTATATCCTACTTTAACTATCTTCCCATCTTCTTTCTCTATTCTTGCACGCTCCCTTATTTTTCTCTGCACCTCTCTCTCCGCCTTCGTCATATCATGGTCAATATAGATTCTGCCTACAGATTTGTCCTTTAATTTCTTCTTCTCTTTTATTATCTTCTCTTTGATTTCCCAGTCCTCCAATTCTATTATTACGACTTCTCTTCCTTCCATTCCCACGGTTTGAACACACTTTACATTTTCTTTTACCTTAAATTCTTGCTCTAGAAATTCCCTAGCTACATCTTTTATACTTCTCGTCTTTGTGTTTGTATTCAACCCTCTTATTACTATCTCGTTCCTTCTCTCTCTTTTCTCTTTTTCCTCTATTATTCTTTTCAATCTTCTAACTTCTTGTCCTATTTCGTCCTTTGCTTCCCCCTTCCCTTCTCGCGACTCTTCTTTTCCTTTATTTTGCTTTACTAGTTCCGCTACTTTCTCCACTATTTTTTCTATATTTTCTCCTTTAGCAACTCCGGTTTCTCCTCTCCGTCTCTCCATCTCTTTCATTCTCCCTCCCATCTCAACCAGCTTCTTCTCCATTCTATCCACTCTCAGCTCCCAGTTTTCTTTTATTTCCTTTATCTCGTTCCTCAGTCCTACCATTTCTATTTTAAGTTCCCTCAGCATCCCTATCAGTGTTCCTTCTTCCTTCATTATCTCCTTCTCCTCTCCTGTCTGCTTCAAACCTGGTGGTGTTCTATCCATCATATTACTTTTCTTAAATATTTCATCCGCCAGTCTCTCCCTCTCTTCTCGTTTCCTCTTGTTATGTTCCTTCTCCTTCTCCTTATCGCCACCTCGTACGTAATCCAGTATGCTCAACGAATCTGCTCTTTCCCTTCATTTCAGTTCCCTCGCGGTCTTCTTTTTGCCTGTGCCTTGCACTTTTTTCGACATGTAGACGGAACTTAAGCACGCCTGCCTAGTACCGTCTACCGTCTACTCTCGCCGCCGCGAGTCACCACCCGTCTTACCGATTCGACTTCCTATCTACCTCTGTAAATTAATCGTGCCTACCGTGTGTTGCTACCTTATCTTACATTAACCTATTCTGACTCTCTATTTTAATTCTTGCTTTTTCGCCTCTCTGTCGCCTTTCGCGTCTTCCCCTCAATTACGCCGCTTCCACCCCTCGCAACTCGCCCTCTCCTACCCCCGGCACCTTAACAAACTATCACCTACTCTAAATATTCGCTAGAATTATCGCACTCATATACTCTCTGATACTCACTCGTCCACATCCGCTAACCAAGTCCATATATATATATATATATATATATATATATATATATATATATATATATATATATATATATACAGGGTGTTCCTTAAAGACCGCGCACTAACTACATAGCGTTATTCCTTATCAAAAATTGAGTCGAAAAGTCCCGAACCATTTTTTTCTATAATGCTTTACCAAGCTGTAATTATTGAGTAAAGTCAATCCAATCAGCGCCGACCTTTAGCCGGGCGCACGTCAGTGAGCCACGCGCCTGGTAGTGTGCGTGAGCGCTCCGCCGCTACGTTCAACGCTACGCGGCGGTGGCGCGCGGCCCGGCCGCGGCGGTGCTGCGTCTTCGCGCGAGTCGCATGGAATATTCTTACGCATCATAA
>JASTWL010001674.1:0-27138 GCA_035220575.1 Temnothorax rugatulus | reverse complement strand
TCTGTCGTCTGAAACACCTATTTGGTAAGCAAATGGTAACATATGCCAGCAGTTTATCGATTGATTTAAACAGAGTTTGCTGCAAGAGGTATCGGTGTTAACCGTGTCCGCGTTAAGTCTTCCGCTACTGTATTCTTTTTATTTATATCGCTAGCGGACTGCTCACGTCGATTGTTGCATTACAGTGGCTGTTCGTATACAAAAATCTGCAGAAGGCCACTATAATGGCCACTGGTGTCGAAGGATTTTAATTTTATGTTCTATCGATAGAACTTACAAACATAGTCCACCAGATTGTAAGTAGAAACTGGGCAGGATCTATCATCTTCTAGCAGATTCTTGTTAGACTCCTACTAACATCCTATACCGACGAGATTTATATATAGCGAAACTTTATTGCAAAATCCTTTTTCGACGAATGTCTACTCGAAAATGATCGCAAAATGGCAAATTTTGCTCGGTGTCCGCTACAGTCAATCTGCTGTTATATTTTGCGATTTGCGAACAGATTTTATTATAATTTCGTTGAATAGACCATTTGCAATACTTGTTTTCGACGGATGCAGCTATCTATATAGATACTTTCTAGCTTGTATTACTTATCGCGTAGAGGGGAAAAAAGGAAGAGGAACACGGCATGCAGTTACGTTCCGCGAGGCAAAACTATTAGGCACGCCGTCAAGGAGGTCTCGAGAGATCGCAAATCTAACGTTTATTACTCGTATTGTTACTCGTATCTATATATGATTCTACAAATTGTCGCGTTTTATATTTAATGGAAACGAATTGTAATTAAAGAATCAAAATATATAATATAGAGAGATTTTGAAAAATTACTCGTCTTGAAGAGTTTCTATATTCGGATAGCAAAATCTGTTAAGAATGTAGTTGAAAACTGTACAAATTTTGTCGATAGAATATAGTAATATAGTAATATAACGAAAATTTGCTAACAAACTACGAAACTATATAATGACAGATGACTCTATATAATAGAAACTACGCGAATGTGCTGTTTCGTAACCTTTTAAATATTTAGAAATGAAAATTTTGTTTCTTTCCGACGATCTGCTATCAGATTATGACGGCAGCTCCGCCGGTAAAATATGAGTTTAATGCAAACACAAATGATACCGGGGGTGCATTCCGTTTTCCTGTTTCATGCATGATGCATCATTTATCCTTGTTTAACATCGGTGAATTCTAGATCTGTTGCGATATATGATTGGTATACAGCTCATATAAGTGTCACGTACTTTAGTTCAGTTATCGGCCGTTTGGTGCCTATCACCTTGTACCTTTGTGATGATTTAATTATTGCAAAAGTTATATTATACTTTTATTAGAATTTATAATATTCTCGTAAGAATCTTGCAAATAGTTGCATAACTTAATTCTTCAATGTTAACTAGGGTTATTATTTTTAATTCCACTATTAGCCCAATTTCAGAAAAATGAAATTAATAATGCAAAATGTTCTCGATAGCGTTTGTTTTTGGTATGATTACTATATAAGGATGGGGGCATATATGAATACTTCGGATCCTAAGCAGTACTCATAGTCCGATCTTGTGTTCAAGATCGTTCTCGTCGTACGCTCGAAATGTTGTAAAGTTATTTCACTTGCTGGGGATGGAATCTGAAGACTGTTCAGATTTTCGGACGGTCTTGAATATACGATCGGACTGTGAATATTGTTCCTAAGGATCTGATATCTGATACTGTCAGGAAAGCGCCTTTACCTACACTCCCGTACAATGAATCTTCTTCTAATATAATGACTGCTGTGTTAATTGATACATTACTGATAGTGATCTTGCCAATCTTGTTTGGTTTGATCCTGTACTTGGATCAAACCAAAACATACTGGCTAAAAAATCATTGCTCTGAGAATTAGGAAACTGTTTGCTTATTCGAATTCGAGCTATTTAGCGCTTTAAATGTTTCGAAGAGTTCGATTGACAAATATGAGATTCAGGACAAAGAAATCTTCGAAACACTTATTCCGCCAATAAACAGTAAATAAACCGAGTGTCAGTTTGTGATTCTTATAAATAAGAGCAGAGATGACACTCAATTTTCAACAAAAAAGATTTCAGCGAAAGGTTTCGTACTTTAGCACGATCACATCCTCGTTACGGTTGATTTGAATCGTGATTAAATCGATTATATATCGATATATCGATCACAATCGCATATAGAACTGTGCGTCGATCACAATTCTATACTATATTGACATCGATTGATTGTGCGTTAATCTCTATATATTGAGGTTGATTGATTGATTGTTTTCAATTTCGCAATGATGTTTTATCTCATCTGAACTTACTATTGCTTTGGATCGCAATTCGATACATATTCATTGTACATTACATAATTGTAGATGAGAACCTGTACAGTCACACATTACTCCTGCACAATAAACCAAATAAATTTATGTTTATACACATTTTATACACCATGCATATATTACAGAAAGAAACCGAATGAGGAAACAGTTTCCTTGTTTCAGTTAAATAAGTTTCTTCCTAATTCTTATGATCTAAAGTCACTAACTTAGATTTAGGATTGATGGAGTCGTGGTTTAGATTGCTTGAAGTATATTGAACTCACTGAATCGTAACGTTGATTATCTTTTTACAAAAGCTGTGTCTTTATTTTTTTAACATTGGATAGAATAAATAGGAAACATTGTAATAAATTTCAGAATTTCCGAGAATTTTCCTCTTTTATCTCTTACAAATTTGGTAAAATTTTAATTACACGATTAATTGAAGCATTATCCAAACGTTAACATCAGATTTCTAATTTTTAATTCTCACGTCGCATGTTACATGTTAGGATCTCTGTGAGAAAACAACTAATATAATGGTAAGATATATAAGACCGATGTATATAGGAATATTAAAGAAACTTCAGAATTACATTTTGATCGTTTAGTTTTAAGAATATAATTATAAAAAAAGATACACGATAAGGCGGTAGAGATCCAGCGACAATATATATGATGAATCTCTCTCTTTCTCTCCTTCTCTCTTCCCTCCCTTCCACCCCTTCTTGTTCCATTCTGTCTACAGAATGTCGCAGAACTGGTGATACTAGAGGGAAGAAAATGACTCTACATAAAGAAATAAATCGAAAATGTAAGATAAAACTTTTTCATACGATGCTTTATTTTCCAGAAAAGTATACAGCTTTAAACATTCGTCAGATACGCGTGCATTCAATACACATTTGTGATTATATATAATTATATTAGACACAATGTTTATAACAGTGAGTTTTATTTTACAATCTTTATTTACTTTTTTAATGCCATTTAGAATCATCCCCTTCCCATTTGTACCATCAGTTCTGAAACAGGAACTCTATACATGTATTCTTTATATCTTATATGCATGTATACGTAAAAAGTAAGGCAAATCAAACCTTTTTTATATGAAAACTGAAAATTCTAAATCTGAATTTTTTTAGAGATATCTGTCATTTGAAATACCTACCCGGTAAAGCGAAATGTTAACAGTATGCCAGCAATTTATCGACTAACTTGAGCAGAGTGTTGTAGCAGATCGGCGTCAACCGTGTCCGCGTTAACCCTTCCGGCAGTAATTAGTCGCCGCTGCGCTGTCGCTGTATGCAACGGCGAGTGTACCCTTTACTGCGGACAGAGTCTGTTATCTCGTGTGTATCATAGTGCGGTTTATTGATTTTCCTATTCCTATATGATTTTGATATTCGAGGTATTTTAAACCGATAAAAAAAATTGATGGCACGGACAATTCAAATATTTGAACACAGGTTTTTTTCTAATTAAATAATGAAAGTTAGACTCGTATTTGCAAAACAACGTGAAAAAGTCGTGGGGCCAATGAACGAGCGCGACAATCGTGTACTTCACTCAATTTTTATTTTTTTATCTATTTCTGACAATTAATTTGCCTCTGTATTCACTTTTTTATTTATTATCGTGTCGTGTCTTAACTAATTTTCTGATACTGTTATTGGTTAATTTATTATATGCCTGATGAAGGTTCTGTGTAATGCAAATTATTCACTTATTTTTCTTTATTATAGGAGATAACAAATCATAATTAATTTGATATATTAACATTCTCGTCGCTCGTTTATTAACCCATGAATTCACAAGTCTTTTATGCGAAAGGATTTGATTTATGTTCTATCGATGGAGCTTACAAAGTAATTTAGCAAATTGCAAGCAGAAACTGAACAGGATCTGTCATCTTTTAGCAGATTCCAGTTATAGAATTCTGCTAACATTTTATCGACAAGATTTATAGCGAAAGTTTGCAAAATTTATTTTCGACAAATGGCTATCCGGAAATGATCGCGAAATGGCAGATTTTTCACTCGGTTTCCGATACAGTCAACTTGCTGTTATATTTCGGGAACAGATTTCATTATACTTTCGTTGGTATTATTCTGCCAGGCAGAGTTTGTAGCAGATCCTGTGCAAAACTTGTTTTCGACGAATGCAGCTATCTATAAGATACATTCAAAGCTACTTGAATTCCTAGCTTATGTTATTTATCGCGCAGAGGAAAAAAGAAAAGAAGGACACGTCAGTTAACGTTTCCGCGTTGCAAAACTAGGCACGCTCGCGCCGTCAAGGAGGTTTCAAGAGCTTGTAAATCCGCGAAACTGCTTATCACGCATATCTATGCACAATTCTACAAGAGAAAATTTCATTACGTTGTGCCGATGTATGAAATGTTCGTTGTGGAAAACGATCATGTTTATTTTTATTACAATTTTAGTCATATTCCATATTCTACGATTTTTATATTGTCTTATAAAAATCGAACTCTGATCAAAGCAGCTCTACATTTATTTTATATGAATCTTTTGATCTCTGTTGATTTTCTCAATTAATGAATACATATAAATATACTCTCTAAATCTAAATCAGTGAATAGTACTGCTGAATCAGTGAATAGTCACTGATATCAGTGACTATTCACTGATTCAGATTTAGAGAGTAATTTATGTTATTATATGTGTTTAATTAATATAAGAAGCCGTATTACTTAAATCCAAATATTTCTCAAAGATTACGCAATTAATCGAAAAAATTATTCTACATCTTTTACTGCTTTTATACAAGAAATTATCCCCTGTTCGATTCTATCATGACTTATATTGGACGTCTTGCACACCGATAAATAATCCGTAGCATCATCGCAGTTAATCTTCAGCAACTCGTTAAATCCCGCAACTCACTTAATGAAAAATAAGTTTTACACATCAATAAAATTTAATTCATGAAAGAGCTAATAAGTCAATGACTAGTACCATCGTCCTTAAAATTTTATTTAGAAGAATTTCTGCACTAAAAGTCATTGTTCTTAATTCAAATTCGATTTATTAAATCATTGAATGTTCTTTTAGAGTGATTTAAAAGCCTGACAAAAAAAAATTGTTCTGATTATGCTTTATAACTTGAATATTAAAGAAAAAATAATAAATCTATATATAAACTGATATAAAAATAGAATTGTATAGCTATAAAACAAAGACTAATGTCACATTGTTAAGAAAATATTAATTAATATTATTATTGTACTTTGATTTTATTTTTCAGTATGTTTGATATTCTATTAATTTTACAATCTTGTAACGTTATCGTTATAAAAAGACGTATTATCAAAAATGAAAAAACAAAATTTTAATTATTAATAAAAATAACAATTATTCGTCTTATTTGTACTTACTGGATTAGGGGAGACCGGGGCGGAGTCGTCACTACAATTATCTCGAAATCTGTATGTTGTGTGAAACTCGCCATTAATATTATAATTATTGTAAACACTACTTATGGTGTCCATGTGACCAACGGAGTTTAATGAGATTATATGTCATGTTGTGATTTTCATTAAGGCAAACGTGTTTTCGGAGGTCAAAAGTAAAATTTTTTGCGCGTCGAAAATTTTAAATATTTTAAATATTATTTTCTCTCCGAATCTCGAGATAAGTGATTCTGAAGAGTAATGCATGCTGAACACGAATCCAGTGAAATTTTTTTATTTTCGTTGATTTCTAATATTTCATGAGCGATCAAACTTAAAATCTGTGTCCGGAGCGAAGTCGTCACCAAACCATATCATGGAGGCTTCGGCCGAAAATCAAAGTCAAAGAAGCAGCAGTGATCGGATTCCGGCGAGGACTTGGATAATATGTGCTGTGTGTGCTCAGCGATGACAGAATGGAGATGCCGAGAAACAGTGCATTTCGTGCGAGCGTAGGGCACATAAGTGTGTGCGTTTTTCTTGTAATTATTTTCCGCCATTGTGCTTTTAATTAATGTTTCCATTTTTCTATTAAAAAATAATTAATGAAATGTATCCTATTTTTCATGATCGGAATTATGAATTTTCATTTAAAATTCAGTCCGAGAATGGAGTGACGACTCCGCCCCGGCAATTTCGACATTTCAATTTCTGCACCTTTGTCGTTTTCACTCTATACCAGTTGAACAAAGCGACGTAGATCAAAAATGTCCTTATAAATTTTGTAGCCAAGGGTTTAGTCTTTACAACGGTATACGTTTTACTAAAATTATTTGTTTTGTTGTTAAAAACCGACACCGAAAAAATAGTGACGACTTCGCCCCGGTCTCCCCTACTACTTTTTCACTTATCATTTTATCAGTCACAATAAATTAAAAAATATACAAAACATAAAGTTATAAAGAAGATATAAAGAACAAAAACATAAGAGAAATAAAAATAAACTCATATTGTGCTTTATCATTTATATATTCAATATATTGAATCGAGTAAAAATATATACGCTATAAAAATTATGAGTTATCAGAAGAAGAATCGTATCCCTCTATTGTACGTCTTATTAGAAATTGTTGGACAATGACACTGCTAAAATAAAAGCCTTTAACCCAGTTCATTTAAAAATGCGACATATTAATTGAGCAAGCTTTCGCATATTGATAGAAATACGTTGCGAAGAAGTGCGGCGTCAATTTCAAGGAGATATAACTTTATATTTACACACTTTTCTTACATTTTATATTTTTTATATTTACACACTTAGAGTGTTATCAGGGACGGAGTGTTATATAGAAGCTTACGATGCTCAAGCTAGTTGTCTCGCGAATCGCAATTAACAATAAAAATTTGAAAATTTAAACAATATAACGTTAATAAATGTGATATCTACACGTTTGCACAATTGAAAAGTAATTGACCGTCCCGAACGTAAGATAATTGCTATCAAAAATTATATTTTAATACGCTATCAATAACACTTTTCCATGCATTGCATAGCAAGACGTACGAAAATCTCGTATTTTGAATTTTAGTAATTAGAACGAACAACAAGAAAATGATGAAAAACGGATATATGTATAATAGAAGGACACTTTAGAAATACTAGTAAAAAAAAACGAAATTATTGACCATTTAGTTATAGAAATATAATAATAAATAATTAAATAGACCACGATTTTCACGATTATTAGACGTGAAAGAGCGACTGGAGGGGATGAGCAGTGACGACTAGTCGGATGTTTTCGCATTGACTTGAGCCGGTTCTACAATACGTCGCAAACGATGGCAAAACTGCTAGGCTAGTTGAAAAGTGTTATTTCCACATTGCGCTTGTCAATTGCGGTTGTCAAAAGAGAGTTGGCGAAATTTAATTCTTTTGGCGACAGTAACTGGGAATCGGCAATTAGAAATAACACTTTTCAACTAGCAGTTGCCATCGTTTGCGACGTATTGTAGAACCGGCTTTAGAGTTAGGGCCAAAGCACATATATGACAGTCGTTGTCGTGGACGTAAGAAACGCACAAGCTTTGGCGTATCCTGATCTGTCAGGTCGGGGACTACGACCGTCGTATATCACTACGCTATGTTATGTGCTTTGGTCCTTTAGAGTACAAAATTTTGGATTACAGTCGTAAGACTATACCTTAAGCATCAGATTCTCAAAGAGAAGGAGGCCCTCAAACAACGACAATTACCGAATCGACGCTTATAAGGAGTATGTACAGATCTAAAATGAGAGATGAAAGACACTGAGCTATTTATTAATTCTTTCAATAAAAAATAACACTATAAGAGCTGTTATTTATGAAAAAAGAATATGTGAACGCGAAATGCAGAAGAAAATTAAAAATTTGAAAACTTTTGCTCTCAAATACTTTGGTTTCTATATAGCTATATGTTTAAAAAATATATATATTATAGGTATATAGTTAGTTATTCTTATAAATTTAATTTAATTGTTTCTGTAAAACGTAAAACCGTCTATAATATTACTTATTATAAATATATTTTATTCAAATTGTATATTTATTAATGTTTAAATGTTAGTTGTTATCTAAATAGAATAGAAAATTATAATGATATCGAAATAACAAGAAAACGATTGAAGCACGATAGAAAAGTTGGTATTTATAGAAGTTTTTTCATCATTTTTTGACATTATTGTAATTTATTGTTTTGCCCGGAAAAGGAACCCCTGAAATAGTATTAGCAAGAAATAGTATTAGCAACTCTGAAAAGTTACTATCCGCCCCTGAATGTTATATATTATATATATAATTCCATCGTGGCGTATGTGTAGAAGTCAGTCATAAAATCTCACGTATGCGTAGTGTGTGCATCTCATCGCCAGATTTATCAAATTAACCGTTTCCAATTAGATAGAAATTCTAACAACAATTAAGAAAGCTAGTACGATAATATAATTTGTGCTTCTTCTTCTTGTGTCATCAGCATTAACGATCAAGTGTGGAAACCGTTTCATCAATCCGAAACAAAAACTACCGAAAACCAGAAAACTTAATCATCAAAAACGTCTTCTTCTTGTGCAACTAATCTGGAAAGTTTTGTCGCAATGGAACCATCTACTTTGCTTCTGACTATTCTGACAGCAAGTATCTGCTTATATTACTTTGTTTTAAGAAAGCTAGCATACTTCGAACGACTGAAGATCGCGCATGTGAAACCGGTTCCAATATTGGACAACATGACACCTTTTATTTTTCAACGTACATCCCACATAGAGCTTTTGCAAAGAATATACAATCTCTTCCCGAACGCAAAATACTTCGGTATCTACGATTTTGTGACACCGACCTTCGTTATTCGTGATCCAGAACTAAATTCCACAATTACCATCAAACGCAGTTTGACAATTTCTGTAATCGCAATACCTTCGTGAACGAAAATCTTGATCCGATGGCCAGTAAAAATCTGTCTGACCTGAAAGGGGATCACTGGCGCGAGATGCGAAAGCTTCTTAGCCCTAGTTTCACATTCAGCAAGATGAAGATGATGTTCGAACTTATAAGTCAGTCCGCCAAGAATTTCGTCGATTTTGTGACAACGCAATTCGGAAAAACCGGCAAGACATACGATATGAAAGACGTACTGAGCAGATACGCCACCGACACAGTGGCCACGTGTGCCTTCGGCATCAGCGTGGATTCTTTTAAAAATCCGAACAACGAGTTCTTCTTGATAAAGAAGCAATGACTTTTGATAGCTACAAGTTGGCCTTCAAGGCCTTCATGGATAGAAACTTCCCGCTACTTGCAAAACTCCTCAATCTCAAAATGTTTGGCCCAAAGATACAGAATTTTTTTTAAAGATATCGTCTCCAACACAGTGAAGGTCAAGGATGAGAAAGGAATTGTTCGTCCGGACATGATTCAGTTGATGATGGAGACCAGAAATAAAGATAGTGGACTTGAGTTCGACATTGACGAAATGACCGCCCTGCAGGCGTTTGTTTTCTTTCTCGCCGGATTCGATACCTCAACATTAACCATGTGTTTTATAACGCACCAACTCGCTGTCAATCCTGACATTCCTGATATTCAGAGCAAAATAAAAGAGGAAATTGATGACGTTTCCAGACAGACCAACGGTAAACCTACCTACGAGGCCGTCTATCACATGAAGTACTTAGACGCCGTGATAAACGAAGCTCTCAGATTATATCCGGCAGCATTTGTCTTTATAGACAGAAAATGTGTCAAGGAGACCGAATTGCCACCAGCGATTTCAGATGGCAAATCGATCACGATAAAGTCAGGAGACAGCATAATATGGTTTCCAACTTTCTCTCTGCAACGCGATCCCAATTAAGTATTATCCGCGGCCAGAAAAGTTCGATCCAGAAGGATTCCTTAACGGTAATGTGGATAATTCGATTCGTATGCCATTTGGCATAAATACAAATAAATAGTGTATGTTACAATATAAAAGTATAAAATTAGATATATGTTGTTTACAATATAATGTAATACAATCCAATTTAAAATGCTATTCAAAATACACATAAAAAATGACATTATTAATAATATAATCCAAAAATTTTAATAATGCGAGATTATATACAGTCGTCCAAAATACGTATCTAACACGAATTTTACTATACCTAGCTGTTGCTTATATACTGATAAATGACGATAAATTAAATCATATTTTTAATTGTTAATTAATTTGCGATTTAATTTGCAATTTATCAAGTTTTATCGTACGCAAGCAAACATGACCAAAAAAGTTAATAAAATTATTTATTATGTTTCTTAATCGTTCAAGTTCAAATATTGGAGAATTCTATAAAGTTTTCTGCAAAAATGTGCAATGCGCGATAAGAAGCTAAGCTTTAAAATAAGCCAATGATGAAATTGATAAAATAAACCGCGATAAAAAACTGGCCCAGGGAACAAATCGATTGATGATATTCGTGACACTAATTCTCGAAAAAGATGTGAAAAGAGTTAACCGATGAAACGTTTTAGAATAGCTATCAGCGAGAAAAGCGGAACTTTTACACATCTCGAGAAATGTCATTATGTTGTTAACAATGCTATGTGTTTTTCAATGTAAAAAGCATATGCTTCTTCTAATAAATTCGACAATAAAAAGCTTCAATGAATGTTGTTGCATAATAGTGGTTGACAAAAAAGATAAAGCGCTAAACTCCGAAACACGATTATTTTTAATTTATAGCGTTTTCGATTTGTTGACTCGACCCGACTCAGGGTCAACTTGGGTCAGATTAAAAGTTCTGAAAAATGATAATGAAATATGATAATATGCCACGATAATGCTAAAATCTTTGATGGAGGTCAAGAAACGCTTTCTGCCATGATTATGAGTTTAAAGTCATCGAGTTTCAAACCGAAATTTGAATCTGACCCGAGTCGGGTCGAGTCGACAAATTAACGCTATTAGTTAAGTCATATTTGTTAAAGTGACAAATGCATGATCAATTTGAACAACTTTATTTGTATCCTCAAATATTCATTTATATACTTGTAATAAATTGGCAATAATGGTAAATTAAACTATTTATGAGAAAAAAAATATATTTTTTAAATATATATTTGACACAATTGCTACCAATAAAATACTGATATAAAAATAGAATTGTATAACTATAAAAGAAAGACTATATGTTTATAAATAATAATGCCATATTATTAAATAAAAACATTAACTTATATTATTGCTGTATATTGGCTATATTTTTAGATCTATATATTTGATATATTAATTTTAAGGGACGTTATTATTATAAGAAATTGTGTGGTTGAAAATAAAGAAATCAATTTATAATTTGTAATAAAAATAACAACTGCTAATAATCTTATTTGTACTTGCTAAAACTGCCTGTTTGTTTATTAGTCACGATAAATTAAAAAATATACCTACAAAACATAAAGTTATAAAGAAGATATGAAGAACCAAAATAAGAGAAATAAAAATAAACTCATATAGAGCTCTTATCATTTATCCTATATTCAATAGATTGAATCGAGTAAAAATACGCGATAACAATTATGAGTTATTAGAAAAAGAATTGTATCTCTCTATTGTCTTATTAGAAACTGTTGGACAATGACATATTGCTAAAATAAAAAGCCTTTAACTCAGTTTATTCAAAAAAGCGACATATTGTGCAAGCTTCGCATATTGATAAAAATACGTTTGCGCAGAAGTGCGGCGTTATTTCAAGGAAATAGTCAATGTGACTTTATATCTTTCATATCTGCACACTTAGAGTATTATCAATGTTATATAATTCATCGTGGCGTACGTGTGAGAGTCAGTCATAAAATCTCACGCGTAGTGCGTGCATCTCTTCGCCAGATCTATCAAGTTAACCATTTCCAATTAGACAGAAGTTCTAACTACAATTAAGAAAGCTAGTACGATAATATAACTTGCGCTTCTTCTTCTCGTGTCATCAGCATTAACGATCAAGTGTGGAAACCGTTTCATCGATCCGAAACAAAAACTACCGAAAACAAGGGAACTTAATCATCAAAAACGTCTTCTTCTTGTGCAACTAATCTCGAAAGTTTTGTCGCAATGGAACCATCTACTTTGCTTCTGACTATTCTGACAGCAAGTATCTGCTTATATTACTTTGTTTTAAGAAAGCTAGCTTACTTCGAACGACTGAAGATCCCGCATGTGAAACCGGTTCCAATATTGGGCAACATGACACCTTTTATTTTTCAACGTACATCCCATATAGAGCTTTTGCAAAGAATATACAATCTCTTCCCGAACGCAAAATACTTCGGTATCTACGATTTTGAGACACCGACCTTCGTTATCCGTGATCCAGAACTGATTTCCACGATTACCATTAAACAGTTTGACAACTTTTGTAATCGCAGTACCTTCGTGAACGAAAATCTTGATCCGATGGCCAGTAAAAATCTGTCTGACCTGAAAGGGGATCACTGGCGCGAGATGCGAAAGCTTCTTAGTCCTAGTTTCACATCCAGCAAGATGAAGACGATGTTCGAACTTATAAGTCAGTGCGCCGAGAACTTCGTCGATTTTGTGACAACGCAATCCGGAAAAACCGGCAAGACATATGATATGAAAGACATACTGGGCAGATACGCCACCGACACAGTGGCCACGTGTGCCTTCGGCATCAGCGTGGATTCTTTTAAGCATCCGAACAACGAGTTCTTCTTGCTTGCCAAGAAAGCACTGACTTTTGACAAGTGGCTGGTCTTCAAGTTCTTCCTGCATAGAAACTTCTCGCTACTTGCAAGACTCCTCAATCTCAAAATGTTTGGCCCAGAGATAGAGAAATTTTTCAAAGATATCGTTTCCAACACAGTGAAGGTCAGGGATGAGCAGGGAATTGTTCGTCCGGACATGATTCAGTTGATGATGGAGACTAGAAACAAAGATAGCGGACCTGAGTTTGACATTGACGAAATGACCGCCCAGGCATTCGTTTTCTTTCTCGCTGGATTCGATACTACATCAACAGCCATGTGTTTTATGACGCACGTACTCGCTGTCAATCCCGATATTCAGAGCAAGTTAAGAGAGGAAATTGATGATGTTCTCAGACAGACCAACGGTAAACCTACCTATGAGGCCATCAATCACATGAAATACTTAGACGCCGTGGTAAACGAAGCTCTCAGATTATATCCGCCAGCAGCTTTCTTGGACAGAAAATGTGTCAAGGAGACCGAATTGCCAGCAGCGACTTCAGATGGCGAACCGATTACGATGAAGCCTGGAGACAACATATGGGTCCCCATTTTCTCTCTGCATCGCGATCCAAAGTATATCCGCAGCCAGAAAAATTCGATCCAGAAAGATTTCTTAAGGGTGATGTGGATAATTCGGTCTTTATCCCATTTGGTATCGGTCCAAGAATGTGCATTGGTAATAGATTCGCATTAATGGAAGCAAAAGTTATGCTGGTCTATCTACTTTCACGTTGCGATCTTGAACCCGATGTTAAAACCAGAATTCCTATGGTATTGGCAAAATCAGCTGTCATGATGCCGGACAATGGCTTCTGGTTGAAATTGCGAGCAAGAGAATCGAAAACTCCGGTTAAGCAATCGAACGGACAGGGAGTTGAAGGACAGTGATAAAGCATATTTACAATTCATCAATCATGGAATTATGTACTTAAAGTTGCTCTTTCAAATTGTAACAGGAGTCCAATCTTTTCTTCAATTATACGTATATATAGATAGAAAATAAAAGTTTCAGAAAACTATCTTTATAAATACCGTAATTTTTTTTAAAAATCGAGATAAAAATTCTTCCACATTTAGTATGTTCCTATAAAGCATAGTAATTGTAATAGTACTAATATAAAAATACAATATCTTTTATGTTGTATTTATGTAAGTCAAATAAGTTTTGTACGTGATAATGAATAAAAATGTAATAACCAGCTTATTATGCAACTTATAACATGATTTCACAAATGATTATACGATGTAAAGTATTTGAAAATTACGTACGAAATTTATTTAACTTATACACATATGTAATTTTCAATTATGTAATACACTTTTATTTATGTAATATACTCATATGTATTAAGATATAACATTTGAATAATTATCTTTTTCTTGAAATATATTTTTTAAATTAATAAACAAACAAAAATATAGTAATACTCGATTGAAAAAGAGATAGAGAAAGAGAAAGAAAGAAAAAGAAAGTGAAAGACGGAGCAAAAAGAGAAAGGTATATGAGAGAAAATTAAGATTGAAATTATTATAATATTATATGTACAGGAGTATATTTTAATATATACAGGATGTCATTAAATTCATATATTTTAGGACAGTAGAATGTAGAATATTTACTTATCATTAAAATAGCGATAAAATTGTTAATTAAATCTATATAAAAATTGGCTTTTTTCTGGCCAAATAAAATAAATTTTTGCAAACAACTGATCTCTCGTTAAAGTACGAATAAAGTATTTGTCAGCGGTCCTTTTTTCATTGCATAAATATTTTAATTTTTTTATTTATTACTTTGCACATAAAATTTATTTTGAGATATAGTAGAGAAGCATGTGATAGGAATATATAATTTAAAAAAATATATATAAGATATACAATATGACAGATATTATGCAATATTATGCAATATTATGCAATGCAATATGTATATAATTTTTTAAATTTTAATTCATTACTATTCACAATTTTTTCGCGTCAATCAATTTTCTAATCCTATCTTTAATTCTAAAGTTTCATACAATTTAGTAGTGTGTATTACAATATAAAAGTATAAAATTAGATATATGTTGTTTACAATATAATATAATACAATACAAATTTAAAATGTTATTCATATACAATAATCCTAATCCACCTAATCCAAAAATTTTAATAATGCGAGATTATATGAAATCGTCCAAACATAATATAATAATACGAATTTTACTAAGCCTAGCTGTTCATATATTGATAAATAACGATAATTAAATCGTATTTTTAATTGTCAATTCGCGATTACAGAATTTATCAAGTTTCATCGTACGCAAGCAAACATGACCAAAAAAGTCGTTAATAATTAATTTATCTATTATATGTTTCTTAATCGTTCAAGTTCAAGTATTGGAAAATTCTATAAAATTTTCTGCAAAAGTATTCAATGCGCGATAAGAAGCTAAGCTATAATATAAGCCAATGATGAAATTAATAAACCGCGATAAAAAACGAATACTGGCCAAGGCAACAAATCGATTGATGATATTCGCGATACTAATTCTCGAAAAAGATGTGAAAAGAATTAACCGACAAAACGTTTTAGCTATCAGCGAGAAAAGCGGAGCTCTTATACACATCTGAAGAAATATCATTATATTATAGCAATGCAATGTGTCCTCCAACGTAAAGCTATCTTCTAATAAATTCTACGATAAAAAGCTTTAGAATGTTGCATAATAGTGGTTGGCGAAAAAAACGAAGCGCTAAATCCGATGCACGGCACTGGGCGAATCACGAAATATATCTTAATATTAAGAATGCTATGTGTTCTACAATGCGAAGTATGCTTTCTTCTAATCTTTTATTTACTTCAATACTACTTAGAAACCTCAAGTAGACAGATATAAATGTATCGTGTTAAGAAATAACAAAATCAATTTAATTCAATGAAGAAATGTACTTGAAAATTCTTACATTTCTTTCTTACTGTATTGTAAACATAAATTATTTTACATTTATTTTTTACTTCTTGAAGATATAAGAAATTTAAACGATAAATTCTGTGATCATCTTTAAATTAGATCCCATAATTTGAAAATAATTGACTCCCATCCATTGATTACCAGTAATATGTCTCTTACACTGATAAATAATCCACGTAGAACTAATTTTATGAATATATAAATATTTTATGCGTTTTCTCTCTCTCTCTCTTTCTCTCTATCTATCTATCTATCTATTTATATATCTATCTGCCTGTTTCTCTCTCCGTCCCTCCCTCCCTCCCTCCCTCTCTCTCTCTCTCTCTCTTCAAGTAAAAAGTACCTACACAAAACGTAAATCCACTAATGAGACTGAAATTCATCGGTTCTTTACATATCAGATTGTCGCGTACTAATTTAATCGAATCGAATTGTACAATATAATTGTACAATTATCGAAATAGATAGGGAGATTTCGAGAGATTTCATATCTGGATAGTCTGTCAATGTATTTTAAAAGTTATAATGGCCAATAGAGTCGATTAATATTTCTACTTGTTATTATTTGATTGGCGAAGAAAATGTGATTTACTCGGTATTTTAAAAGTGTCTGCTACAAATTTTGTCGATAGAATGTCAGTAGAAATATAACAAAATCTTAATAAATTAATAAAATATAATGACAGATTGGTTGTAGAAACTGAACAGAAACTTAAGTTTCGTAACCATTTAAATGGTGTATTTTATTTAAATGTTTAAGAAATGACAAGATTTATTTGGTTTCTGCCGACAATTTGCTATCAGATTATATACCGGCAGGCTTTGTCGGTAAAACACGGGTTTAATACGAACACAGATATGATACCAGATCAGTTCTTCTGTAATTGCAATATCAGATTTTGGTATAAAGCTCATAAGGATCTCGCACTTTAGTTCAATTATCGGCCACTTGGTGTCTATCGCCTTTTATCTTTGTGATTGTTAAGTTAATTACAACAATTACATTACACTTAGGTATATTAGAATTTATAATAATCTTGTAAAAATCATGCAAAATAATTGCATAACTTAAATTCTTCAATGTTAATTAAATTTATTATTAAGTTTAATTACACTTAGCCCTATTTCGGAAAAATTAATAATGCAAATGTTCTCGATAGCGATTGTTTTTATTATGATTCTTATATAAGGATAGGGCATAGATGGATACTTCGGATCCTAGGCAGTGTTCATAATTCAATCTTATACTCAAGATCGTTCTTATAGCTCGAAATGCTATAAGGGTCATTTCATTTGCATGGGGATACGTCCATGGAGTCTTAAGACTGCACAAACATCCGGAAGGTCTTGAATACACGATCGGGCTGTGAATATAGTTGTTTCTGAGGATCTCTTTGTCTGATACTGGTCAGGAAAGCACTTTTACCTTCACCTACACTCCCATATAATAAATGTTCCTCTAATATTAATGAACAATTACCACTTATTAATTGTTAGGCTTAATTAAGTGATCTCGCCGATCTTGCCTGGTTTGGTCCTGTACTTGGACTATATAACCAACATACCTGTTCAAAAATCATTGCTGTGAATTAGGAAACTGTTTGCTTATTCGAATTCGAGCTATGTAGCGCTTCAAATGTTTCGAAGAGTTCGATTGACTAATGAGATCCAGGAATTTTCGAAACACTTATTTCGCCAAATAAACAGTAAATAAACGTGTCAGTTTGTGATTCTTAAATAAGAGTACAGATTGACACCTCGAATTTCAATAAAAGAAGTTGATCAGCCTTAACACTCCAGTACATACGATCTTGTCACCGTTGCGATTGATTTCAATCCTGGTTGAACCGATTATGTATCAATCACAATTGGACAGAGACATTGTGAGAGAGAAAATCGATTACAATTCTACTGTTGACATCGAGCAATTGTGCATTGATCTCAATTGTATTTGATCTTGATTGTCCTCAATCACAATGCTGCTTGATCTACTTTGAACTTCACCACCACTTTGGGCAGCAATTCAATATACATTAAGGGGATGCTGTAGTGGCAGTAATTTCCGACATACTGCCACTATATCATCCCTTTAATTGCATGTTATATATATTTGTAGATGAAGACCATTACAGCTACGCACTTTATTCCTGTACAGCAGACCAAATAAATTTGTGTTTGCTTCACATGTACACACTGTGCGGAAAGAAATTGAATAAATGAACAGTTTCCTTGTTCCAGTTAAACTTCCATCCAGTTAGTCTTCCATCATCTAGTCAAATTAATTTAAGTTTAGGATTAACGGCGTCGGGAGATGGTTAGATTAAGGTGCTTCAGGTATATTGTACTCACTGAACCATAGTAACGTTGACAATTTTTTTTTACAGAAGCTATCTTTAATTTTTTAATATTAGGTACAATAAATAGGAAACATTCTAATCAATTAAGAAATTGGCGAATTTTCTCTTACCTCTTACTTTGGTAAAATTTTAATTAGAGGTGAATTGAAGCATTGTCCAGACAACCATCACATTTCTAATTTTAATTCTTACGTCGCATGTTAGGATCTCTATGACAAAGCAACTAATGTAATTGTAAGATATATAAGACCGATGTAGGAATATTAAAAAAATTTTCAGAATTACATGTTGACAGATTTACATGTTGACAGAATATGTTGTTTAATTTAGAAAATATAATTATAAAAAAGGCATGATAAGGCGATAGAGATCCAGCGTGTAGCATGTAGCATGATTCTTATGCGCGGTTAAATATGCGTAGATGATACATTAGTTGCAACGAAATTATATAAGGTAACTGTTCGTAAGCGGACCGAGGATGTGAGAGTAGACGTGAATTGCAATGTGACAAGCAAAGTGAACGGACAAACGTTTATTCTCTATTTACACTATTTACAGCAAAAAACGCAGAATCGCGAATAAAAGGATGGAAGATATATCGATTCGCGAGAAGCACAAGCGATCGAAAGAGCAGAGCTGTCGGTTCGCGCGGTAGCAGCAACGAAAGGAAAGAGCGAGTGACTCTAACTATCAACAGCAGCAACTCGAAAAGCAGAGAGCGACTGGCCCCGTTGCCAAGGGCGCGTGTCCTTTTAAACTCTCGGGGGCTTCTCGCACATTCGCCGCGTTTCGATACATGCTCGTGTTATCGAGAGAAGTCCCCGAGATATTCGTCGTCAAGTCATAAACAGTGGAGACAAAGCGAACGCGTGCGAACAATTAACTCGGCAATGCTTTGTCTACACTGTTTATCTGTCAGGTCGTCACGTCGAAAGTTGCGGCGACGAAAACACTTTTGTCTCCCGGCTCTGCCGAAATACGGATCTTATTTCGGCTCCGATATCGGTCGAAACGTTTAAACTTCTTGAACATTCCGCCCGCCTCGTCAGAGCTGCTGACGAAAAGGTTGCGGTACTCCGTGATTAGCATGCGAATTCCGTACAAGCGGGTCGTTGACCCGGTGTCGCGCGCGCGGGTATTTACATCGCGATCACAACATTGAGCGGGCGAGGATTTAAAGTTCTCAGAACTTACAGAGAATATGTCTTTTCCGAATAATGAATCCCGAGAAATGAATTTTCGTGAGCCAAGGATATGTAGAGCTGCTTTAATAAAGTCGCAATCGCCCGAACGCGCAATTTTATTTTATTTTATTTAGCTGCGAGTACGAGGGTTGACAATCTTCGAATTTTATTATCGCGTACAATTTTCTCAACGCAAAGAGGTGGCGTAGCGCACAGGTTTAGGGGATGCTAGGGGCCTCGAACCCCAGCATCCTTCCGTAAGAGAGGCGCCAAGTCATTCCTCCGTTTCTTCCCGTGGATCGCGGTCGCCCGCAGGCAGAAGGACGAGCTTGACGATCGGCCTCTTAAGCTCGCCTGTCGCGGTGCGGACGGTGACCACGCGCACCCGTCCGTCTTCTCCGGGATGAACCTGGACCACTCGAGCCAGTGGCCACCTCGTCGGCGGGGTGGTCTCGTTCCGCAGGAGACAGAGGCGTCCGAGCTGGATGTCAGGCTGTTTGCTCTGCCACTTGGGGCGATGCACCAGCGAATGCACGTATTCCTGGGACCATCGCTTCCAAAAATGATCTCGCATCTGCTGCAGTAGTTGCCAGCGGGTGAGGCGGTTAACGGGCACGTCTAGAAGCGACGGCTCAGGCACAGCAATCAGGGCGGACCCTACCAAAAAGTGCCCCGGGGTGAGCACGGCCAGGTCGTCTGGATCGTCGGAAAAAGCCTGCAAAGGACGAGAGTTAAGACAAGCTTCGATTTGAGCGAGGAGCGTGCTCATCTCCTCGTAAGTCAAAGTAGCCTCGCCCAGCACCCGCCGAAGGTGGTGCTTAAGAGATTTTACGGCGGCCTCCCAGAGGCCACCAAAATGAGGAGCGGATGGCGGGTTGAATCGCCACTTGATTCCGTCGCCAGCTAGATGGCTAGCGATTTGTCGTCCTTCAGGGTTGCTGGCAGTGAAAAGGGCGCGTAGCTGCTTGTCGGCCCCGACAAAGTTAGTCCCGCAATCACTGTGGAGGCTGCTGCACAGTCCGCGACGGGACGTGAATCGGCGCAGCGCCGCCAGGAAGGCTGCCGCGGTGTAATCGGATACTACCTCCAGATGCACGGCACGCGTGACGAGGCAGACAAACACCGAGATGAAGGCCTTGTAGGCTCGTTGCCCTCGGCCTTTAGACGTCCTCAGCAGAATTGGCCCGGCGTAGTCGACGCCGGTGTGTAGAAAGGGCCTTGCTGGGCTTACTCTCTCGCGGGGAAGACTGCCCATTAGCTGCTGCGGAGTTGCCGCCCGCCAACGCGCGCAAGTAACGCAGCGGAGGATAAGGCGTTTCACCAGGGCTCGGCCTTGTGGGATCCAGTAGCGCTGCCGACACAAGCCCAATGTCATTTGGACACCTCCGTGCATCGTCCGTCGATGGCAAGCTTCCACTGTCAGTCGAGTAAAGTGCGAGGCACTTGGCAGGATAACCGGGTGACGTTCATCGTAGGAGAGGACGGCGTGTTTTATTCTGCCACCTACGCGCAGGAGACCTTGGGCGCCTAAAAAAGGACTGAGTTTAGCAAGGCAGTTCGATAACGATCGCGAGCAGCCCCGACGGAGCGTGGCTAAGTCGCGGGCGAAGTGGTTGGCTTGCGTAAGCCGGATCCAGAAAAGGCGAGCCTCCTCCAGCTCCTCGGGCGACAGCTCGGGGCCGTAGGGGGGCGCCGTTTTGTCTGGTACTGTCCTAGGGCCACCCCTCCACCATAGCCAACGGCGACACCACGCCGTCACTCGTAGTAGGCGGTGAAGCGAGGAGAATCGGAGCAGCTCCTCGGGCTCCTCGACGGGAGTTTCGGTCGGCACCACCGCGTGGACTCTCACCCGCTCTTCGGACAGCTCCTCCGTCTCCGACACGGCTCCGGTAGCAGGCCACGCTGCAGAGTCCTCCTTGAGCCAAAGCGGTCCGCGCCACCAGAGACAATGATCTACCAACTCGCTTGGAGAGATACCTCGCGAGGCGCAGTCCGCTGGGTTGTCCCGACCCGGCACATGATGCCACAGTGCCTCCGGTACCGTCGTCTGAATTGCCGAGACTCTATTGGCCACATAGGTCGGCCATCGTGTAGGGTGACTCCGGATCCAGCCCAGGGCCACCATGGCGTCCGACCAGAGATGAAGAGGCGCCTCGGGCAGTTCGAGCGTGACCTTCGTCTTGGCAGCAAGCCGAGCGAGCAGCACGGCGGCGTCGAGCTCAAGTCGAGGTAGAGTCACAATTTTGAGAGGAGCGACCTTGGTCTTTGCTGCGAGCAGGGTGACAAGCCATGATCCGTCTTGCGCCTGTACTCTCAAGTAAATCACGGCGGCATAGGCTCTCTCGGAGGCATCGGCAAAGCCATGAAGTTCGACGCCGAGTCCTCTGGCGTCTGGATAAATTCTTCGAGGGACGCGAATTTGCTCCAGCAAAGGGAGCTCCTCCTGGTAGGTCCTCCAATGTTGGGCGTCCGTCTCGCTCAAGGGATCGTCCCAGTCCAGTCCCCGCAGCCATGTAGCCTGAAACAAGATCTTAGCACGCACAACCACCGGTGCCAACCAACCGAGCGGATCGAAAAGCCGGGCGGTGAGAGACAGCACCGACCTCTTCGTGAAGGCCGTCACGAGACTTGTCTTCGTAGAAAACGAGAAGCTGTCGACGCAGGGATGCCACTGTAGTCCTAGAGTGGCATGCGACTCCTGCGGTCGCCAAGAGCGGAGCTCGCGCTGCATCCTGTGCTCGGCGGGAACGTCCGTCAGCAAAGTCTCCTCGTTAGCGGACCACTTGCGGAGGGGAAAGCCGCCCGCCATGCAGAGTTTCGAGAGTTGCCGCCGGAGAGCTAGAGCCTTCTCCAAGGTATCCGCGCCCGAGAGCACATCGTCCATGTAGCGGTCTAGCAGTAGGGCGATAGCTGCCAGGGGGAAGCGTTCCTTCTCGTCCTCTGCAAGTTGTTCAACGGAACGCATCGCTAAGAACGGTGCACACGTCAGCCCGTAAGTCACCGTGTTGAGGAGATACTCCAGTATCTCGTCTTCTATTTTATACCGCCAGAAAATTCTCTGCAGATCGCGGTCCTCGGGATCGACTAGGATCTGGCGGTACATTTTCTCCATGTCTGTTGCCAGGACGTAGCGCCAGCGGCGCCAGCGCAACAGCACATCGGCGAGATTAGGCAGGAGGTTTGGTCCAGCACGCAAGTTTTTATTGAGCGAGTCGCCTGAGGGTAATGGCGTCGAGCCGTTGAACACGACGCGTAGCTTCGTCGAGGTGCTCGCTTCGCGCATCACACCGTGATGTGGAAGGTAGCTCACACGACTCTTTGTTTTGTCCTCCGGAGCCACCGGGGTCATATGTCCAAGCTCCTCGTACTGCCGCATGAACTCGACGTATAGTCGTTTCAACTTGTCATCCCGGGCGAATCGTCTTTCCATGTGGGCAAGTGCTCGTAAGGCCGCGCGGCGAGTTCCCCGGAGATCGGGCAACGGGTCCACGACCGGGAGTCTCACCATGTAACGACCGTCCGCGGTCCGGGAATGAGTGAGGCAGAAGAAACGCTCGCACTCCCGGTCTTCGGGCGTAAGCGCGGGTCCGCCGGCCGGCAGCTCCTCCTGCTGCCAGAATCTCTTCACTATAGTGGAAAGGTCTTCCTCGATGTGACACTGCAGCGTCGTCGATCTCTGAGCGCGGGCCTCCGTTCCGGCGGCGCCCGAGATAATCCATCCCAGGGTCGTTTTTTGTGCGACAGGCTCGAGAGGTTCGCCCTTTAGTAACCCCGGTTGGAGAATCGCGGCAAAGACGTCAGCTCCAAGAAGCATGTCCACCGGATCCGAGGCTGAAAAGTCTGGGTCGGCAAGCTCCAGCCCGCGGAGATGCGGCCACGTCGCACGATCCACCGAGACCCCGCCGCCGTAGAGAGTGAGCCGAGGTAGAATTAAGGCTGACACCGAAATGGATGGCCCGCCTTCTCGAGGCGAGATATCCAAGGCCACGCGGCCTCGAGCGCGACCCGTACGCTTCCCGCCGACGCCGAACACCGCGACCGAGGTAGGCAAGCGGGGCAGTTTCAACCGCTGTACCAGCGATTCCGAGACGAGGGACGATTCGGAGCCTTGGTCGACAAGTGCTCGCGCGGTGTGCTCCACTCCGAACCGATCGCGCACGCGGATGCGAGCGGTAGCGAGAAGTACCGCCACCGGCTTCCCGAGGGTTTTCTGCGCGAGATGCGAAGTTTTAGCTATCTCTCCGCCTGGGTACGCATCGTGCAGGCTCGTATGATGACGGGCATCGCATACAGAGCAGGTCCGCGTCGAAGAGCATTCACTCAATTTATGCTTCCCGAGACAATTGAGGCACAGATTGCTCGCCTCAATATGCTGCTTTCGCTCCGCGGCGGTCTTTCCTTTATACGCGGCACAAAACATTATGAAATGTCCCTTTTGGCACATCGAACAGCGGCCGAGTTTGCTTTCCTGCTTTTTAGCATGTAGGGCTCGCGTCTGCAGAGCGGAGTTCCCCCCCGTCTTCGCGGAAGAAGCACCTTCCGATTTGACCGGTTGCAGCGATTCGAGCGTATGTAATCGTCTATCAAGAAACTGCTGTAAATCGGGATACGACGGCGGTTCCGACTTTTCGCTAATGGAATTTTCCCACTCGCGACGCGAACGCGAATCGAGAAGGTCCACAACAAGATGTACGAATAAGTCTTCACTCTTCGAGATTGGCCGACCGATGCTGTCGAGAGAGCCGGCGGTGCTCACGACACAATGATATAACTTTCGCAACTCAGAAACGGACTCACCCTTCAATTTTTGAAGCGAGGTAAGCTGCGAGATATATGAACGCACCAGGAGTCTCTTGTTCTCGTAGTAGTCGGTGAGGGTCTTCCACGCGCGGTCGAAGTTCTCGTCCGTTGTGGGCAGACTTCGCACCAGCAGCTCAGCTTCACCCTTTAAGCTTGACTTCAAGTAGTGCAGCTTCTCGACGGAGGTCGTGGCGGCGTCCTTCCCGATGATAGAATGGAAGAGGTCACGGAATGCTGGCCACTCTTCGTATTTGCCAGCAAATTGAGGCAGTTGAATACGAGGTAATGTTGTGCGCGGCGGTTGACTCGCCGGTGCAGCACCAGGAGTCTCGCTGGCCAGTTTGCTCTTAAGCTTGCGAAGCGTTTCCAGAAACATCCCCTTTTGTTGAATATACGCCTCTTCCACGATCGAGGGCAAGCTCTTCTTTTCATAGTCATGCTCCACGAGACTTTCCCAGAATGAGGCGTAGAGCTTCTCGTGTTGAGCCTCGAATTTCGTCCAGTTAGAATCAAGGGCTTGTAGGCGTGCCTCCACCAACCCGATCGTGATATTGGTAGAGCCCGTTTTCTTCAAATTGTCGTACGAGCGAGCGATGCGCCCGTAAAGGTCATGCTGACTTCGGATGAGTCCTTCCATCTCTCTATTGACCGTCTCCTTACTCGTCGTCTCCTTGCTCATCGCGTCAGCAATTCGACGAAATGCGGAAAGTCAATCACTTCTCACTCACTGACCGCGCTGGTTACCGGTATCCGGCTCGAAGGACCAAAAAATGTTCGTAAGCGGACCGAGGATGTGAGAGTAGACGTGAATTGCAATGTGACAAGCAAAGTGAACGGACAAACGTTTATTCTCTATTTACACTATTTACAGCAAAAAACGCAGAATCGCGAATAAAAGGATGGAAGATATATCGATTCGCGAGAAGCACAAGCGATCGAAAGAGCAGAGCTGTCGGTTCGCGCGGTAGCAGCAACGAAAGGAAAGAGCGAGTGACTCTAACTATCAACAGCAGCAACTCGAAAAGCAGAGAGCGACTGGCCCCGTTGCCAAGGGCGCGTGTCCTTTTAAACTCTCGGGGGCTTCTCGCACATTCGCCGCGTTTCGATACATGCTCGTGTTACCGAGAGAAGTCCCCGAGATATTCGTCGTCAAGTCATAAACAGTGGAGACAAAGCGAACGCGTGCGAACAATTAACTCGGCAATGCTTTGTCTACACTGTTTATCTGGCAGGTCGTCACGTCGAAAGTTGCGGCGACGAAAACACTTTTGTCTCCCGGCTCTGCCGAAATACGGATCTTATTTCGGCTCCGATATCGGTCGAAACGTTTAAGCTTCTTGAACACTAAATATCTATAATAAGAAATAAAATGACTAAAAACATAAGCTAAATTAAAAAAAAAAATTGTTTTACATTTTAATAAAATTTCAAACCTTAAGCATATTAATAATCGTTGTTCTGCTCCAATTGGTTCACGAATGACATACTGTCGAGTAATTCTTGGACCTATTAATTGCAATAACTCTTCAAATTGAGTAGTACTCATTCGGAAATAATTTCGAAAACGCAAATCTTCCAATTTTAATATGGGTAAAGCAGTATGATAAAATCCATAACATCGACGTTGTTGAAACAATTCAGTTACCCAAGTCCGTTTTTTTTTTTATAATGCCGCTTCGCTTTTGAAGTTTCAGTGACCCAAGCTACAATTGCACTAGTTGCTACTGCAATGGCAATTTTTTGTCTCCTCAAAGTTTCAACATTATGTTCTTGAACCGCTTTCTCACATTCTTTGTACCATTGATACAATCTTTGATTGTACGACATTATTAAACCAAATAAACTGTAAAAATTAAGTTAAATTAAGGAAAAACCTATAAACGGTCAGAACTAGATCTTGATTGCCTAATAATATTATTCAAGTGAATTTATGTACAATTCATCGCCCCAGCAAACCACGCGCCGTTACTTTCTGTTTTGAAACGTAGTCTCACTAAAAGCTAGAACAGTACCATCACATAATTAAATTGATAATCAATTATTAGGCAACCAAGATCCTAACCTAAGGCTTTTCTTTAATTTGATTGTATATCATATATATCGTATTCCACTTAATTATAAGTTGAAATTGTTTAAATAAACTAACAACTCACCACAATATTATTTTTAGGTTATAATTTAATGTCGTGTCGTTGCTGTTGTGCTGTTGTGCTGCTGCTGCTGCTGCTGCACCTACCCCTTTTCATGAGCAGCAAGTACGCTCTAGTTTTAAATTTTAGGCACGTGACTGATTTGCTGCTGCAGCATGCTGCATATGAAAAGGCATGACGCGGTGCTCCTGCCGCCGCGGCTGGTAACAGTGGCTGCGGCCGTCTTACCTCTTGTAACACGGACCGCAGCTGTCACCGGCGACGAAGATGGTCGACGTGCCGTCGGCGATGCTGCGGTTGTGACGGCCGCGTATGTGGGAGACTCTCCGGATGTTCCTGCTCCTGCGGATGGTGAAGTTGCAGGTGGAGCGCCTGGTGCCGGTGGTGATGCTGCGGATGGTAGTACCCAGTGAGAAATCAAAAGTCGAAATGATATCGAAATGACATCGAAATATGGACATCGAAATCCAACATCGTTTCGAGATTTAAACGGGCCTGATTTCGAGAAATTTTCGACATCGAAATCAGCTCGAAGACATTGATTTTTCGATATTCACCCGGCATAAAAAAAAAATTTTTTTTTCGAAATTTTATTACTATTTTATAACTAAATTTGTTTCTTAAGATGTAGTCTATGATTATAAATATTTTCTTGTATTTGAAAA
>JASTWL010001673.1:0-27211 GCA_035220575.1 Temnothorax rugatulus | reverse complement strand
TTAATAATTATAAAGACTTACTTTTCCTCTGAGATGTTCCGCAAGCCAAGCATGGCCATAGGCACTCTCCCAACATATTAATTGTGCAGATTTGCGATCTACATTCTTCTGGATAAGTTTCCTTTAAAATATATGCCAACGTTTCATTTCTGTGTAAACTTCTTGCCGAAAAGGTCGTATACAGTTGTTGACCTCCATGAGTTCATCGTCTGTCAGATGCACTTTTTTGCAAATATTATTTTTATTACAAAATGGATTAGTGCAACTTTCTACTTTATACAGCATTTTGCACGATTGTCTACTGCACACACGCAGCATAAAGTCTCGGCAAATCATATTTACAACACAGAGCTAGGAACGACAAAAGCAAAAGAACATCAATAGCAATTATACGACACTAGCTTTAGTACACGTGAACGTGTAAGTAGTTAACAGAAAGAAACCTAACTTAATCCCACCGGCTTTTTCGCGGGCAGCAGACTCTATGCACTTTATGCACTAAGTGCCTTTAAACTGCACTTTAACTCCGTATTTTATTTATTATAAATTTGTAAGAGCAAAAATGCAAAATCGGGCTTTGTAGCAGACTGCATTATTATATAAAGAGTATATAAAAAAAATTCACGAATCTATGTAACTTATT
The DNA here is from genome assembly GCA_035220575.1 of Temnothorax rugatulus. NCBI lineage: Eukaryota > Metazoa > Arthropoda > Insecta > Hymenoptera > Formicidae > Temnothorax > Temnothorax rugatulus. The sequence continues at coordinate 26,568 of JASTWL010001673.1, read as the reverse complement.
TTAGGAGAAATCTGGTTATTTCGAATCCATAATTCGCTAGTGTAATACGAGCATTACGTATCTTTTCACGAGGTAAAAATGCGAAAAGTGAACAGATTTACTAGATTTCGACCAATGAAACCGTAGATACTCTAGTGAATTCTCTCACTTTTCGCATTTTCACCTCGTAAAAAGTTACGTAATGCGGGGTCTACAATGCGAGTCGCAAAGTCGTGAGTCGCAAGAATTGACCAATCACAGTCGAATTTGAGGAGAATAATCGACTGTGATTGGTCAATTTCTTACGGCTTAGGGCTTAAAGCATCTATTGTAGACGGGGAATAAGAAAATTTTCCACAGTCGATTATTCTTCTTGCGGTCAAACAATAATGGACTGTGATTGGTCAATTTTTTTACGGTCATACTGTTACGATATATTTTGTAGGCCTTGTTTGGTATTAAACAAAGAATAACTCTTGTATATATTGTTGACTTGTGTTGCTAGCTGCGAGGACATCTACGAATCAATATATCGTTCAAATACACTTCAGGAGTAGGCTTATTACGGTTCTTGAAACGAGGTAAAATTACAAAAGTGAGGAAATTCACTACAATATCTATTACTTCATTGGTTGAAACCTAGTAAATCTATTCACTTTTGTATTTTTCACCTCGTTTCAAGAACCGTAATCGACCCCCAGTACTGCTATAATATTGTAGCATAAAGTATAAAGCGGGGAGCACACACTTCTGCACTACGCATAATGCGTTAAGCATAAGAAAATAGATTGGTCCATACACATGTGCATAATGCCCGGTGTCCACGATGCAAGAACTGTGTCCAAGTTTTAGTTTAAGCCAATGAAACTGCTGCTTTTCTGTAAGAGCTGCAAGTTGATTGGCTTAAACCGAAACTTTGACACAGTTCTTGCATCGTGGACACCGGGCTTAAGGAAGTAGACCATTCAGTTTTCTTATGCTTACGTATTATGCGTTACGCAAAAGTTACTACGTTTACGCGAGCATTCTTTTGGTAGTAACTTATGATAATTCACCCGTTTACGCGGAGTAAATTATCGTAAACTACTACAAAATCCCGTTTACGCGAAGGAATTATTGTAAGTTACTACAGAAGTAACGCTCGCGTAAACGTAGTTAAGTGTGTGCTCCCCGCTTAAATTTTCAATATTGACAGTGGCCTAGTTTACACCGATCACTTGATACGTGTATTAAATAATAAATAACTAGTAAATAAATCTGATAATTGGCTGATCAGTTCAAATATACTATTTGATACGCGTATCAAGAAATCGGTGTAAACTAGGCCAGTAAATTTTAAAACACACTTGAACCACGTGGTACATGCGAGACATGTGTGAAAATGTTTCCCGCGTTTTTCGTGGCAGTTAGCAACGCTCGTCATTTTAAAGTCGTCGTTCAATGCACGTGTTGTTAATCTGCTTCTGATGTACTTGTCGTAATAATTATGCATTTGTTGTAACGATTGTGCGCTCATGTCGTTAATCTGCTTTTGATGTTCTTTGTCGTAATAATTATGCTTTTGTGGTAACGATCGTGCTCGTGTCGTCATTGTAACCTCAGTTGCTCATACATTCTTAATTCTAAGAAGTGATCATTTTTTAACGCTGCCTGTTTCTTTTATCTGATGTTCATCGTATCATTACCGATGTAAGTAACCGACAACAGCAAGAAAAAAATATCTGCTACGTATTACTTTTCTACAAATTAAATATTTTATTATAAGAATTTGATCAGTTGAATTATCGTATGAAATATTTTATCCGTACGTGGTCTAACGCTTCTGCAAACAGAATAAATCGCCAGCAATTTGAGAGCAATAATAAGCTATTGATTAATTTAATACGCCATAAATTTTGATATAAATTTTGCTAGGCTCAAATTCTGGTGTAAAAAAAATAATGCGTGTGTGGAATTTTTTATAATTTGTATACTACATACATACATACATAATGTCAGAAATTATTTTGCATATGTAATACAAATAACTATGTTTTAAGAAATTCCTAAGTAAACTGATAAAATTTATTAATTATACTTTATTAATAATTTTAATATTAGATTAGTGTCGCTCGAGAATTTCATGAAAATAATACTTTCAAAGACATGCTTAAATAATTATAATATATTATCCATCATTTTAACAGGAACATTTTGTTTTTTTCAATTTTTATTACAAATATTGACTATTGTCTATTTATTATTTTTCTAAATTATTGTATGAATTATTTTATTAACACGTGGTCTAGCGCTACTAATTTCCTTAATTACAGATGCAAGTTGTACCAGGGAAAAAGAAAGGGTCAAACCTTTACATACATAATGATTATGTTTACCACAAAGATAGTCGCTATGATGATACCTTTCGATGCAGCTCACGTCGAAGAATGAAATGTCGAGGCTTAATAACCCTTGAAGGTAATAGTGTTAAAATTTTGGAAGAGCATAATCATCCATCATCACAATTAGTCGTGGGTCAATATGAAATGAAAGAAGAAATGCTGAAGCTTGCACGCGAGACTTGTAGAGATCCAAATATATAAATTCGTTACTTTCCAATAACCCTTTTTCTTTTTGCTGATTCTATTTTTTTTTAGTACTAATTGAGTACAGATCACTTAGATTGCTCTAATAATTTGTGGAATATTATATGTATATATATAGGCATAAACAAAAATTTTATGACATTATAATATTCTGTTTTCTAATTAACTTTTTCTTATTAATCGTATTATATTTTTTTACAGAGAATTGCTATGAAGAGAACGAAAATGCGCAGAAACAACATACTACTTCAAGGAAATTGCGAGAATTACATGTGGTTTTACACAAGATAGATGAACCATTAAAAAACGTTACATAAGTAACAGAATTTAAATTCCGTCAGGTAATGCTACCATTGCTTAGCACTTTGTAATACTTTATACTCAGACATAACAGTTGACAAGTAATAACAGTTAACAAGTATATTACAGTAAGTCTTCATACATGTCTATGGACAATATCCTTAATATTCTTTGCTCTTTTTCTTACAGATGATTCATCCATATGTGAAGTGCCAGAAGATCTATTGGAAGATGGATATTGGTATGAGGATAACAACAATGCTCACAGAGAAGACCTTCCATTCCATGCTATTAACAGAGATTACCAGAATTTTAACGTGTCAGAAGCAAAATCTTTCGAAGAAACCTGCACGGTGTGTCTTACTAATGAACGATCACATGTTTTCATACCATGTGGTCATCTTGCTTGTTGCATTGAATGTATTGAAAAATTAAAAAGAAATCGATGTCCGATTTGCAATACTACTTATGAGAACTTTCTTCGAGTTAGAAGACCATAAGAATTGTCTTTGAGTCAAGCAATATTTTTTTGTTTACAAACACTGCTGTCTACTAATTTTGGAACAGAAAACGCTTTATTATTTTTATTTACTCTGTTTTGAAAATAAATTGACTCATATTTCTTACATTATTTAGAAGGTATGATAAATATCTATATGTGCAATATTGCTTTGATTGCATCTGAAATGTCTACTTATAATTCGAATTTTACAGGCAAAGTTATGGCACTATGAAGTGCCGATATATAATAAGTTTACAAATTGTGTAATGCATACAGATATATGTTATCCTAAACAAAAAAATGGAAACAGATAAAGATACCAAAGCCAAATGTTAATGTTATATGTAACTTATTGCTATAAACATGCATGTTTTTCGTTGAAATTAATTGTTTTCTAAATTTAGCTACAAATCAGTTATAACCAGACATTTTGCACTTTTTATTTGTTGTAATAATTAATATCTTTCAAAATGCCTGATTATAAAAACTTTAGTTCCTAATTAAGCTTAATCATAATTAGTATAGGTAAGTTCTCTGTTACCAAAATGGGCATTTTATTTTATATACCAAAGACTTATGATAAAAAAGATATTTTGACAACTATTTCTTTTAATATTGTTACATATAGTACAATAGGCTGCTATTATATGCGATTTTTTTTTATAACATTTTAGTGGAAAGATAACATTGAATATTATGATTCTTCATAATTGATTACAAATGTTTAGTATAAGTATTGTTATACCGCTATATTGCGCTGAAGGCAGGTATAAAATAAAAATTGCAAATTTATGATACCAAAGATATTTTGATAAATATTTATTTTAATATTGTTACCTATTGTACAATGCGCTGTGATTATATGCGATTTTCTTTAGTAATGTTTTATCGGAAAGATAACACTGTATAATACAATTCTTCGTATTTGATTACAAATGTTTAGTATAAGTATTGTTATACTGCTATACTGCGCAGAAGGCAGATATGAAATAAAAACTGAGCAAATTACGGACGATTTATGATACACAAGATATTTTGATAACTATTTTTTTTAATATTGTTACGTATAGTACAATGCGTTGTGATTATATGCGATTGTCTTTTGTAACTTTTTATCGGAGACAACACTATATATTATAATTCTTCGTATTTGATTTAAACTATTCAGTATAAGTATTGTTATACCGCTATTGCGCAGGAGGCAGGTGTAAAATAAAAAATTGCGGAAATTGTCACAAATATACATACGTTTTATTAAACATAAATAGAGTTTGTAACTTTTATCTCCGTACATAAATCTTAATGTGTTATGTAATTTTTTATCCTTTTCTATTCTTATTTTTACCCATATACTATAAATCACTTCTGATCCCAAAGAACATTGCCAACATATAAAAATGGTGAAAATTATTGCAATTTTTGACAAGTATTCTCAATCACAACGATATGTCGCGCATTTTCGTGTCCAAATGCACAGGTCGCGTATTCTCGTGTCCAACTGAACAGGCCGCGCATTTTCGTGTCCAAGTGAACAGGTCGCGAATTCTCGTGTGCAAACGAATAGATCGCGCATTTTCGTGTCCAACTGCACAGACCGCACATTTTCGTGTCCAAGTGAACAGGTCGCGAATTCTCGTGTGCAAACGAACAGATCTCAAATTCTCGTGTGCAAACGAATATATCGCGAATTCTCATGTGCAAACGAACATATCGCGAATTCTCGTGTGCAAACGAACAGATCGCGCATTATCGTGTCCAACTGCACAGGCCGCGAATTCTCGTGTGCAAACGAACAGATCGCGAATTCACGTGTGCAAACGAACAGATCGCGCATTTTCGTGTCCAACTGCACAGGCCGCGAATTCTCGTGTGCAAACGAACAGATCGCGAATTCTCGTGTGCAAACGAACAGATCGCGAATTCTCGTGTACAAACGAATAGATTGCGCATTTTCGTGTCCAACTGCACAGGCCGCGCATTTTCGTGTCCAAGTGAGCGGCGAGCACTTCTTGCGGTGTCCAAATGAACCGTGTCCAAATGAACCGTGTCCAAATGAGCGGTGTCCAAACGAAACGTGTCCAAACGAACGGTGTCCAATTCACCGTGTCCAAATGAGCCGTGTCCAAATGAACCGTGTCCAAATGAACCGTGTCCATATAAACGGTGTCCATTTGATCGTGTCCAAATGATCGTGTCCAAATGAACGGTGTCCAAATAAACCGTGTGCAAGTGCAGGCCACTCAGGACGGGAGAACGTCCTTAATGCATAGGACAAATGTATTAAGCTATCCTTGTTTTAACGTGTGTCACATAAGTCTGTCTCTCTCACAATCAGATTCGTGAAGCAAATATTCAATTTTCAATTTCGTTTATTAATTTAATTAGTTTAGATAGAAAGCTGGGATTAACGCTATTGTTACGTCCCGGCGGATCGCGGCCGCAGCGCGGAGCTCGGATCGTTCGCGGGGGGACTAGATCGCTTTGTCGGGTCGTTGAACCGAGGGGTTCTACCCGGGATACCCGCGATCAAGGTATTCGCGATGGGCCGGCCTTCTACCAAACCGTTTTCGCTATATTGATCCTCACGCGTCTATTAGAGTTATGCGGTTCTTCACGATGATCCAACAGGTAACGTTCGAAAGCTTCCTCTATAGGGGAACACACGCGGCACTCGTACGTGGGGCGGTAGTCATCAATGATTTTGAAACACGCGGAACACTTAGTGTAAATCGGTGGTTGAACCGTATTGAATGAAATGCTTGAGCACCCCCTTAAATTCCTGCCGTGCCGATCGGTATTCTCCAAAACGGCAATCCTCGCAGATAACGGCACCGGTGGTCTTATTGCGGAAAAGGAACGAGTATACGCAAATTCCGGTCATGAGCCATGTTTTAAGTGGGGTAGGAGCAGGAATTACGCCTATCGGTCGGCGGGTAACGGGAGGTTAGGACACATTCGCGATTGCGTCGGTCAAGATGTACGCTTTCTTAGTGGGCGTTGATTTGGGAAATAGAGACGATGGTTGGCTCAGGTTCGAGAAAGTGTCGCTCGCCGATGTTCTCGATGGCGTTAGTAATATCGTGAATTATGTACCTACACGTGGAACAACCTAGCGGTCCCTGTAATTCGCCGATTACTACGTCGCATGAATCGCACTCCTCGACTTGATATTGAAATCCTATGTGCAAATAGTGTCTGAAGATAAGGTCGTATTCGGATCTTTGCTGAGTCGGTAAGTCGCGGAAACACTCTTCGCACAAGTAGCGCTGACTAACACGATGGCGGCGGCACGTGGTAAAGACGCAAATGGCGCGACCTAACCAGCTAGAGTACACACGACGTTGTGTAACTGACATCCAAGAGGGGCCAGTCATGCCGTCGGAGGTCGGTAAAAAGGGAACAAACATTTACCATCGGCGGTCGGTAAAGAAACAATATTTACCATCAACGGTCGGTAAAACACGTACCATCAGCGGTCGGTAAAGAAACAATATTTACCATCAACGGTCGGTAAAACACGTACCATCAGCGGTCGGTAAAAGAACAAATATTTACCATCGGCGGTCGGTAAAGAAACAGCGGTCGATAAAGAAACAAACACGTACCATCAGTGGTCGGTAAAGAAACAGCGGTCGATAAAGAAACAAACACGTACCATCAGTGGTCGGTAAAGAAACAGCGGTCGATAAAGAAACAAACACTTACCTTGTGGGGGTTAATCGATCTCTAGGGGGTGACTTGCAGTTCCCCAGTGCTCTGGCGTCGCGGCTCCGTAGTGCTGGTGCAAAATCTCAGCGCGTCTCTGTGCGTACCGGGCGCGGCGGGGATCGTCCTTCCTGATGGAATTGATCCACCTCCAAGACGGAATAGACGGTGATTCGGTTTCTCTGATCGGAGTGAGGCGATAGCAGAAACGACGCACCATAAACGCTCGCGATTCTCTTGTTATGAAAATGGCGCGCACACGTTCGATGTTAACAATCCTCGGTTTCGGTTCCGCTTTGCACGCGGACTTCGCGGCGAAGTAATTCTCGTATTCTGTGTCCCCGGTGTAGTCGAGTTCAGTACCCAGAACAGGGGAGTAAGGGAGTTCGAAAAGGAAGCGTTTTAATCTGCGACTGCGGTGTTTTAATCCGCCCTTCCGCGTCTTAGTCATTTATTAGTGATAGTGTGTATATACGTGGTTGATTCCCGTTGCTGTGGTGATTCGACGTGCCGCTCGTACAGCACTGTCTATCTCCAGATTTTAGCAACTGAAAGCGTGCGGCTCGTACAGCACTGCCTCGTGTGCAGACTTCAATAACCGAAAGCGTGCCGCTCGTACAGCACTGCCTCGTGTGCAGAAGTGAACAAGGGGAAGACCAGTAACACAGACGCTTAGGCGTCGTTTCTTTACAAGGTGATATTCGCCAGGGATGTAGGATGAGAGCAAGGATATTGAATAAATGCAAAGACTAGAGGTATGTAGGTAAAACGATAGTATATTACTAAAGTCTTATACAATGGCAATGTTGGTTACAATTTACTAATATTAATAGCGAAGTACGGTTATAACGAAGTAATCTTAAACTGAATGTGCTTATTGAATATCGAAGGATTATTCTGGAACCAGAGGATGTAGGAGGATATAGGAGTCGTGTGGAAATAGAAGTTTCGAGTACTGAGGCTCACCCTGAGTCGTGGGTGATGACACGTCCAAAGAACTGAGACAACTGAGGGCGTCCCTTGGGAAGCTCGTTCTTTTATCCCTGTGTGTCAGGAGCGGGGGTGGTCGAAAGGAAGGGTTAAGGAAAATGAGTGGAAGGTTTGCGTTGGTGTTGCGTCATCGGCTCTGTTTTCTGATTTCTCTTTCGGGTAGTTTTATGATGTATGACTCATAGGTTTAGGGAAAGTTTTTCCGGGAGGCTCTGGAAGGATCTGGAAGGGTCGAGAAGGGTCCGGATGTTTACGAGTTGTCCGAGGAAGGGTTCGCTACGGGTGGTCGGAAGGGTTGAGGATGTGTCTTCGAAAGTTCTCGAAGCGTCGAGATTATGTAATTGTTATACGTATGTCTACCGCTAGTAGTTAGTTATTCTTAGTTAAACTTAAGGTGTGTCGCGTGAGCTTATACTTAGTGCTTATGTGCTACGTGGGAATGTTGTTATTAGTGATATGGGGTTCGGCCGTTGGTAGGGTCAGTTGATGGTAAGTTCGGCGGTCGGTAAGTTGACCGACTGCGGTTAAGTTCGACTGTAGGTAGATGAATTGTTGTGGGTATGGTCGACAGTCGGTAAGTTCGACTGTCGGTAGGTGAAATTGTTGTTGGTAAGTTCGACTGTCGGTAAGTGAAATTGTTGTTGGTAAGTTTGACTGTCGGTAAGTTCGACTGTCGGTAAGTGAAATTGTTGTGGAGTCGTGTAGTTAAGGGTTTTTCGAATTGTTCGGTTTTTTGTGGTGGGGCGGATGTAACACTATTGATGTTTAAGGACATAAAAGATTCCATTTTTAACATAATAATTAGATGTCAAAATTTTCGTTCTAAAATAAAATTTATTATAGCCAAAATGTATAAAGAACCAAGAATATCAATATAAAAGTGATTCGGTCTTCCTAAGTTCAAATGGTAAAAAGTTTAAAATGGCGGATGAGAAACTTTAATAATTTATAACTCGGTAACGGTAAGAAATAGAGAGATGGGGTTCCTTTTGTTATATTCAGGTAATAAAGGACTTTATTTTAGGGTGTCTAAAATTTTCGTGTTTTATGGATTTCCGTAATTTTATTTATATCTCAAAATTGAGAAGAGATATGAAGTGAGAGTTTTTGTAGGATTAATTGACATGCTCTGCTGAGTAATTATAGTGGTTTTATTAATTATTTTTATCATTGATTTCATAATAAATTTTATTGTTAATTAGCTTCTTTTGAGAGATAGGAAAATAATTTATTTACGAAAGCTGTTTAACTTTTCATGGTATCTCCAATAGTCATATTAATTTGGTCTGATAATAAATTTTTAATTGTTTATAACAATTACGCATAGTGAAGGTATCGTGGAACAATTATTATTTATTGTAATAATGTTCTTTAGGCGTGAAAGATTATGTTTCTATAGTTAGTTTATTTTTATTTAATCGATTTCCTTTTAATTTAATTTTATTAACGCGTCTATACCGAGCATACTCCACTTCCCGTTGGATCCGTAGATCAGACTAAATTTATATTACATGAAAAATCTCGCGATAGCTATATCAGCAATAAATAGTAATAAACAATCGATTGCAAGGGTAATTTGGAAGAATTTAACGGTTTAATAATTGTTTGTCCAAGATTCTAGAGTTCATTCATGAAGAGGCTTTGTTACTAGGTGGCGGCTTAAGGCGGCCATTTCCCTGGTTAATTCATCATCTATTTTACGAACGCGTTTTAACTAGACAACTGTTTTATACTATGCGTGTGCTGTGACAGTTTATAATGGTTAGGTTAGACAATGATGTTATATTTTAACATTGTTTTCAGATGCTATGCAGCAAGGCAATGGAAAAGAAAAATTTTATGCGGCGGAATCCTACTGGCGACTGTGTCGTGAGACGTGACATGTGTCGTGAGACGTGACATAGAACCGGGAAAACCGGGGCCACCGGCAAAGAAGGAATGGCGAAACCGGGACCGGGCGGAAAACCGGTGAGCAATAACACTGCCCACCAGCAGAAAGTGGTCAAAAGGGGGGTCCCCAAGACTGCAGCGGTCACCCTCACGTGCCCCAAAGAACAATACGCGGAGTGCATGGGACTCGTGAGGCAAAGGATTAAGCTGGAGGACTTGGGGATTACCAAGCCCCCAAACGTGCGGAAGACCGCTACGGGGGCTCTTAGTTTAGAACTGTCGGGGCAATATCGCTAAGGCAGATGCTTTGGCGGCAAAGATGTCGGAAGCCCTGGTAAGGAAGAAGGGAGTCAGGGTGGCCCGACCTTCGATGACGGCGGAGCTGCGATTAAGCGGCTTCGACGAGTCCGTCGCGGAGGAAAAAATTAGGGCCACCCTGGCAACGAAAGGGAACACCTCCCCATCGAACGTTGCGGTGGAGTAGGTACGAAAGGCGCCAAACGGTATGTGCACTGTGTTCGTCAAGAGCCCATTGACGATGGCGAATACTCTGGCGAAGGAGAGGCGAGTGACATTGGGGTGGGCGAATGCGAAAGTGGAGTTGTTGGAGAAACGCCCGCTCCAATGTTACCGGTGCCAGGAGCTTGAGCACACCAGAGCCACGTACCACAGCGATGTCGACCGCACCGTTACATGTTACCGGTGCGGGGAGACGGGCCATTTAGCCCGTGATTGCGTGGCCCCCTTCAAATGCGCGGTATGCGCAAGTAGGGGATTGCCGCATGGCCACCGAGTAGGCAGCAAATACTGCTCTGGCGGCAAGAAAGCCAAGAATGGAACGGCCCCCAAGAAAGGCGAGAAGGGGACCAAGCAGACGATGGCTGCTGGAACGGGCGAAGATGCCACCGCTGCCACTAAGGAAGGTGCAGGGACGAAGGATAAGAAACCCAATGCTGCGGAACCAGTCAAGGGGAAAGCTGTGCCCAGGCTGCTGGCTAATGAGGTAACCACTGGTCTTCAGGTAGTAGGTGGTAAAATAAGACGCCAAAAGGTCTCCAAAAAACCGGAGGCCATGGAAGTAGTTGGCGCCAAAAAGGGAGAAGAAGGAAGGGTGGATCCCTCGGCCAAGACCCATGGGGCTGACGAGCCCATGGAGACGGAGGACGCCACAACCGCGGCCAAGTTGGTGAGGGCGGAGGCGGAGGACCTCGCGGGGACAGTTTAAAAATGTCCCTGCGGGTTCTGCTGGCGAACCTAAACCACGCCCGCGCTGCACAGGACTTATTCATCCACACCCTGGCAGAGTGCGGGTGTGGTTTGGGTATAATCGCGGAGCCCTACAGGGTCCCGACTGGCAACCCTTGCTGGACCGCGGACCGTAGTGGCTCCGCCGCATTAGTATGGAGGACGCTGCCACAATTCCCTCCGTGCACTCCGCTGGAGGCCGGAGACGGCTTTGTGGCGGCAAAATGGGGGCTCATCTCCGTAATAGGAGTATATGCCCCTCCAAGGTGGGATCTGGCCGAGTTCAAGCTAATGCTCTTCGAACTAGAAAGGTGCGTTCGAAGATGCTTACCCGGCCGGGTCATGGTGGCGGGAGACTTCAATGCGAAGTCCTCGCTATGGGGTTCCCCGTGCACCGATAGGAGGGGCGACGCTCTAGAGAGGTGGGCGGCGGGTCTCGACCTAGTACTGTTGAATACGGGCCGAGAGAGCACATTCGTGCGCCGGCAGGGGACTTCCATTGTCGATTTGACATGGGCCAATCCCCCTGCCGCGCGCGAAATACGCGACTGGAGGCCACGGACCGAGAGACACTGAGTAATCATCTCTACATTGAGATGACGGTCCGGGCCACTCCTTCGGAATTGCTCACCCGTCGCCGCGAAGCGGAGGGAAAGAAGCGGAGGTGGATCCTCAAGAAAATGGACAGAGACCTTTTTGGGGCGGCAATACAAGTATTGACGTGGGGGAGGGTGGAGTTGAGGATATGGGAGACGTTGACGAGGAAGCAGCAGGGCTGGTGGAGGTCATGTCGTGCGCCTGTGACGTGGCAATGTCCCGACTGAGTCGTCTCTCTCCTCGACGAGCTGCCTACTGGTGGACGGAGGAGATAGCCGAACTCTGGCGCTCCTCCGTCCACAAAAGAAGGTTATGGCAGAGGGCACGCGCCAGGAAACGCGGTGCCCCAGACAAGGAAGAGGCGGGGGAGGCCTGGCGTGCCGCCCGCCAGGACCTCTCCCTCGTCATATTTGCGGCCAAGGAAAAAGCTTGGAAAGAGCTCCTCGCGAGTGTAGATCAGGATCCATGAGGGCGCCCATACAAACTGGTCCAGAACAAGCTGAGGCCTTGGGCGCCCTCACTGACGGAAACGATGGACCCCTAATTCGTCGACAAGGTAATCGGAACACTGTTCCCTGTCGAAGATAGAGGTGAGGTTGTAACCGGACGGTAGTATGTGGGAGCTCTAGTTGCGTCGGATGTCCTCCTATCGCACGGTCGCCACTCGGTTTCGCCTATTCCACCGAGAAGGTGAGGAATATTCGTTTCCGAAGATATTAACTTTATTAATTTAACTTTCTTTGTTTCAAGTTTCCCGCTGGGAGTGCTGATACTCGCTGCTGCATCCAGGATCCTTGCATCACCGCTTACCAGGAGCAACGCAGAACTTCGATGGATTGAGACTTCGAGAAATTCGCGTGAAATTCTATCTTTATTATAATTATACTAATTCTCTTCTTCTTTCAGGTTTCCGCCTCGGAATGGATCGCCGCCGCTGCTGATTTCCCGGATCCTCGCCTATTCGCATACCGAGATCAACGCTGGACTTCGTGGGATCATCGCCGATGGACAAGGTAAGTAGAAGGTAAGTATTTATAATAATTGTTATAGATGAATTCCAACTAATAATTCTCTTTTCAGTCGTCGATGCACTAAGTTATTTACAGTTGTGAATGAGCACAAGTCGCTCACGCCTAACGGCTTATTATCAAAGTAATTTATGGCCACGCAGGACCGCTCGTTATTGTTGAACGAGAAGTAACGCTTTTCGCGGGCGTTCCCGATTGTTATACGAAATGTGTAACTGTGTCCGCACACCGTTCAATAGCGCCGGAGACTAAGTTCGCGTACGCGGAATACTTCGGAGATACGTGTTATCGTTACCGTTCCGTTCGAGAGACTGCCTCGAGTGGTGGGCCTCGCTCCGTGTCCCTACCTCGCTCGTTACTCCCACTATGCCTTATCCCCACTCTGGCGCTAGCGCGACTGCGCATTGGCGTTCGCTCTCTCCGTGTGGGGCGTTCCCCGCTGTAGGAGTGGGAAAGTTTTACGTATACTACGACGTGGGGACCTACCTCTATCGGTGCCGCTGCACCAGGTTGTCGCGGCGCGTCGATTTCGCGTGCCGTTGACGCCGACCTATGCGCACGTCCCGGGGAACGACTCTCGTGCCGTTTTTCACCCTTTTCCCCGTGGGTGATGTTTCCGTCTTGTCGATGTTGTCGGCCGACGACGCCGATCCCTAGGTTGTCATCCTTGGGACCTGGTAGACCCCTCTTTGTGTCTCGTTCCCGTGGAGGACGACTAGGTGTCGAATTTACCTCCCGCTGCTCGCTCATTGACGCCGACCTTATGGACGCGTGCCCCAGGTGTCACTTGTTCAGAATAATGTACTTTTCCTCGGGGAAGTCGCTCACGTTGCGAACTTCTGAACGCGTGATCGTTTCTTGGCGCCGACCCTATGGTTGCGTGCACTAGGTGTCACTCGTTCGGAATATCATACTTTTCCTCGGGGAAGTCGCTCACGTTGCGAAATTCTAAACGCGTGTACCTTTTACGACGCCGACCCGATAATCGAGTATACCAGGTGTCACTTTACCGTCCGAAGTGACTTTTTCCTGGAGATTGTTGTGATTCCCCTATTTATCGCGATTAGTCGTCAATTCGCTCGCAATGCGAAATCAAATATCTACCGACGTGGGAACCGAAAATTAACATAAAATGGTGAATCGACGCGAAAAACTTATCGACAAACTTAGCTGCTATTTGCCCAGTGGGCGTTTCTATTTGTCATATTACACCGTAAGACTATTAGTTGAACGCATATTAAGGAGGTTCGATGGCTTCATCGGGGGGAGTAGTGGGACGCGGGGGTTCTGGCAACAGCACACTAGCGTTTGAAGTAGTGGGAGTGAAGGGGATTGCTCTGATTGGTCGCCGCGTGTATAGTGCGTGCTGCTGTTCACGTCGTTCACGACCGTGGCAGCCTAGCAGACGATAAATCAAGCAATTTATGCTTTAATAATTAATTTTTTTACGAAATGTGCGGTAACCTTCCCTTTTCTTTCGCTCATTTATTTGTAAATTATTAAGTTACATGTGTATATTTTTTTTTCCTTAACATTTGCATTTTTTCTTGCACTTATTTCATTCTGAAGGTATGCAATATATGTCATTTTGTCACGTCTTGCGACACAGTCACCAGTAGATTTTCGCCGCATAAAAATTTTTCTTTTTTCTTGCTCTGCTACACAGCACCTGAAAACAATGTTAAAATATATTATCACTCTCTAACCTGACCATTAGAAGCTGTCACAACACACGCGGAACGTAAAACAGCTGTTGAGTTAAAATGCGTTCGTAAAACAGACGATGAATTATTCAGGCCTTAAGCCGCCGCCTAGTAACAAAGCCTATCTTCATGAACGACATGAACGAACCCTAGAACTTTGGACAAATGACTATTAAACCATTAAATTCTTCCAAATTATACTTGCAATCGATTATTTATTACTATTTATTGCTAATATAGCCATCACGAAATTTTTCATTGTAATATAAATCCAATCTGACCTACGGATCTAACGGAAAGTATAGTATACTCGACATGGACGTATTAATAAAATTAAATTAAAGGAAAATTAATTAAATAAAAATAAACTAACTATAGAAGCATAATCTTTTACACCTAAAGAACACTATTACAATAAAATAATAATTATTCTGCATATCTTCATTACACACAATTATTATAAACAATTAAAAGTTTATTGTCAGACTAAACTAATATGACTGTTGAAGACACCATGAAGAGTTAAACAACTTTCGTAAATAAATTATTTTCCCATCTCTCAAAGGAAGCTAATTAACAATAAAATTTCTTATAGAATTAATTATAAAAATAAATAATAAACCCACTATAATTACTCAGCAGAGCATGTCAATTAATCCTACAAAAACTTTCACTCCATATCTCCTCTCAATTCTGAGACATAAATAAAAATTACAGAAATCCATAAAACACAAAAATTTTGAACACCCTAATATAAAGCCCTTGATTACTTGGTTACAACAAAAGAAACCCCATCTCTCTATCTCTTACCGTTTCCGAGTTATGAATTATTAAAGTTTCATGTCCGCCATTTTAAACCTTTTACCATTTGAACTTAGGAAGACCGAATCACTTTTGTATTAATATTCTTGGTCCTTTATACATTTTGGCTATAATAAATTTCATTTTAGAACGAAATTTTTGACATTTAATTATTATGTTAAAAATGGAATCTTACATACCCTCCAACATCAATAGCGTTAACCCCGATTTTCTATCTGAATTAATTAGATTAATAAACGAAATTAAAAATTAAAATGTTCGCTTCATGAATCTGAAAGAAACAGACTTATGCGACACACGTTAAAACAAGGATAGCTTAATTCATTTGCCCTATGCATTAAATTAGCATACGGAGAGCCTTATGTAAATTACAATAAGTAAGACGAAGACAGACTCATGCGAAATACAGTGAATAAGACGAGGATAGCCAATACGGACTTATAATAAAATTAAAATAAAAATGAAAGCAAATAGTTAAAGATAAAGTAATTATCGAAACACAACCTTTTATATTTGTAGAAGACTCCTACATTAAAATAACAATTACTTTACTAATATTTTTCAAGAACAATTGTTATAAACAATTATAAATAAATTATTAACCATGTTAACAAATAATTTTAACCTAGGCCCCGGATCGAGCATAACAACTTTTGTATAAGTCAAAACCTTGTCACTCCATTAATAAAGGCCACAGAAAATTCCAAAGGGAAAGACACCCGGTATAACAGAATAGCACGGTAGTTGTGGCGTATAATTGATATTTTACTCCACGACTATCGAAATTTCGATCGAATCGAACTTAAATCCTTAATATCTTTCGAACCACGATAGCTAAAAATACCCCGTTTGTATGTAAATTAAGCTTGAACCTTCCTCTTCAAGGCCATATAAGAAACATGATTTTCAACGAACCGCTACACCTAATTAATTACGAAAATATATATCTCCGTCCGCACTATTCCATAAAATGGCAAATTTGCCATATGGCAAAATTGCCATAAAGTTATGGCAAATGAGATAAAAAACTCGTTCTGGTAAATACAAATTCCGCCCGTGCGAATAAACTCTGCATCTGCACACCTACAAAAAATAATAATAATTTTTATTTTTGCAATTGTTTATTCACAAAATATTTATAACAATAAAATAAAGTGTCATATAAAGAAAATAATTTTATTGTAGAATCAAAATCACGTAATTAAAAGAACCTAATAATATTAACATATAAATAAAAAAGTGTCAAATTATACAACGAATAATTTGTTATTGACAAATAAACATATTAACAATAAAAATTTATAACACCATATTATAGTCCAATAAAAACCTTACAAAATCCTTTATATACTCCCTTATCGAATTCCCAACCGTTTACAAAATATAAAAATAACAAAAATAACATTTTACAAATATTTTAATTTCCCTGACCGGCTATATTAATGAAAGATCTATTCAATCCTACCTGCATGAAATATTATTAATATAATATTAGAATCACACATTAACAGCATACTTATTATTATCATTATTAATATTTACTATTTACATATACTAAAACTAATATTAGAACTGAGCGTTAAACGCCGAAGCGTCACTCACGAACCTGAGAAAGACAAATTATACTGCGTGTTACGTAGAAACACGAATCTGAGCGAGATGCGGATAGCGCATAAGCCTATAGGAGAGAGAAAGAGAGAGACGTATATGCTACAATATCCGTAAGACAAGGAGAGCAATACTCTTCATGCTTTAGATATACTATTAACGATTTCAATTGTATAATTGAACTATTTTACCCTTATGTAAAGTATGTCTAAGGTAAATATAATAATAATAACATTCATATTTCCATATCTCAGAATCGAATCATTAAAGATTTCTCGTATACGTAGTTTAATTGCCTAATAAAAAGAGTATCACTCTCATTATAAAATCGCTATTAGAATAAAGAATAGAAATAAGAGTCAGAGGAGTCACTGTATGACTCATGCGAGTAAAATCTAGTCGTACATAGAATGAAGCTGGCTAGCGAGCCACCCAAGGAGAAGTAGATTCATACCGTTAGACACCGCCCTATGACTCATTGTAATTCCACGTATAATAGAACTGGCTAGCGAGCCGCATTACCATATAAGGAACAAGTAGACTCACGGTCGTTAGACACCGCCCTATGACTCATTGCGATTTACCCCCACTACTATTTCCAGAAATGTATAAAAGCGTAAGATTTTCACCTCTCAGCGGAGAGTGTGGAACTGATCAAGAAAGAACACATATCTCACTGTTCCACATCTTCCAATAAAACACTTGTATCAAAATCTTGAAATAAAGTTATACTCAAGAGCAAAGAGTTAAAGCCATCATTGAATATTCACCTAATATCCTGATCAACTCCGAGGAGCCACAGCCTACATCGCTGATAGCTAATTATCCTGGGATTTCACTCCCTTAACCAGCGAAGAAAGGACCCATCGGCGAAGGACGTTTTGTCGGATCGACCAGTTCGCATCACCCAGGACGTCACAAGCTGAAAATTTTTGGTGGCAGCGGTGGGATTGCCAAAAAGGTGATCTCCGTGGGGAAGCTGAAAGGATTGGACATCTGGAAAGCATCCCTTGGGACCATACTTCAATTTCTGGAAGCCGAGTGAGCCAGTAACGGAAGAAGGAACCGATTGCTGTATTCATTCATCATATCCTGTCTCTACGACGAGAAGAGGATCTTCCGGAGAGCAACTGCGGGGATAAGGCTGCGAGCGTGTGGACAAGGCTTGATGGAGTCACGTATAATCATCATCATTATTTTCATTATCATACAATACATGTAAGTGCGAATTAATACCGTAAACTTCGATACACTCTTTGTTAATAAATATAGTAATAATAAGCAATAACCATGGCCTTAAACAACGAAATAAATGACCTAGCTGGACAAATAGGCGGGTTAAATATCAACGCTAACAATGACAACCGTAGAGCTAATGCGCCGCCGTACATAAGTTTGCGAGATGCGGCCGAGACAATTCTCCCTTTTGATGGAAAAAATATGCCAGTTTTACAATTCGCGAATAGTTGCATGCACGCTAGAAATATGATATCTCCTACCGCGGAATATGGACTTGTTCAAATGATTAAAAATAAATTAGTTGGTCCTGCATTGAGGGTGGCATTAAGTGGAGAGTATAATGATATAGAATCTTTATTGGCAGTCTTAAAAACTAGATTTGCTCCAATTTATTCTTCGTCACAATTGCACGGAGAACTTGCAAAGGTAACTCAACATCCCGAAGAATCGGTGGTGGATTACGGCAGCCGAGTATCAATGATCCTGCAACAGTTAAAATCATGTTATCAAATCGAAAATCCGAATCAGGCGATACAATTTTTAAATTCTGCTGAAAGTAATGCCGTAAGAAACTTTTTAACTGGTTTAAAATCAGATATCTTTACAAGAATTCATCCACGTGATCCACTTACTTTAAATGCCGCTATAGAATCTGCAATAAAAGCTGAAACAGAGTATCAGGAACACGCGCAACGTATGAGAATAACGGAGGGACTCATGCAATCAATTACGATGCAATAACTGTCTTGGATATGGTCATGATACTTATTCGTGTAGCACTATTAATCCTCTCGCACAAATATCTCATGTACAATGGCAACCGAAGGTCTGTTCATACTGTAAAAATTCTGGACACGTACGTGTAGAATGCAAAGCCTTACAGCCGCGAGTTTTGAACCGAAATCCTTTGTTAAATAATGTCAGAAATCCTTTATTAAATCTTCCTGCACGAAACATGAATTTTAATAACATCAATAGTCGTTTTAATCGCCCGAATCTAGCCACTCCGCGAAATACCGGATTATTCTGTCGTTATTGTAAGATTCCTGGCCACAGTCTTGAGCAATGTCGAAAGAGACAATATAATAATAATTTGCGGAATCAAGGAAATCAATTTTTTAATCGAGATAATCGAGCTCCTGAAAATGTACGACGCGATAGAGCCCAGGAGAATTCGGGAAACCGAGACAGGGCTCAGCGAGCAGGCGCAGCGCTGAACGAACGCCCACGAGTGCGCCTGATCAATCCGGAAGTATCCCAAGAGGAAACGCAAGTGTAAAGACTTGTCATAAAATCGGAAAACCGCCTTCTGTTATTTTACCAAGCAAAAATCTCCTCGACGGACGTGCAAATTTCATGATAGATACGGGATCTGACATCAACTTGATAAAGAAGAATTCGCTCCATGAGGATGTGCCCATCGATAAGAAAATGGTATTCGCACTGAGCGGAATAACTAAGGGACGAACACGTACGTTAGGCGTAGCTAAAATACGCATTCTCGGTGTCGACGCATGTTTTCATGTAGTTCCCAATGATTTTCCAATAAAGCCAGATGGAATACTAGGCACAGAGTTCTTCAAAAATCAAAAGGCAACTATAGACTACCCGAGGGCTTGTCTGGTTGTAGATGGAGTACCGTACTATTTTCATAACGACGAGATCGTTACTATTCCCGCTAGAACGCGAAAACAAATATTTGTCCGTGTAGCAAATCCTGAAGTAAAATACGGATACATTCCAAAACTGGACGCCGGACCGCAGGTGTACCTAGGGAACGCCGTTGTCTCGAATCGTGATGGGGTAGCACATCTATATGTTATTAACTCATCGGACGAAGCCATAGAACTAGCGGTACCGACTGTAAAGTTATATCCATTTGAGGAGTTAAATGACAAAGAAACAGATGAAAATAATGCAGAAGAGCCAGTAAATAATAATAAAACGCGAGTCGAGAAAATATTAGAGTTGCTACGTCTTGATCATTTAAATGAGGAAGAAAAAACTAGTGTCACCAGGCTAGTGACAAATTGTGCGGAAAGATTTCATTTGCCAAGAGAACCGCTAGGCGCAACTAGCATATCACAACATCGCATATTTACCACTGACGATAGACCAATCAACGTCAAGCAATATCGATATCCTCAAGTACATAAAGAAGAGATACAGCGACAGGTTGACGAAA
Organism: Temnothorax rugatulus; assembly: GCA_035220575.1. Classification (NCBI taxonomy): domain Eukaryota; kingdom Metazoa; phylum Arthropoda; class Insecta; order Hymenoptera; family Formicidae; genus Temnothorax; species Temnothorax rugatulus. The sequence continues at coordinate 6,190 of JASTWL010001673.1, read as the reverse complement.
TGTTGGAAAAAGGTGTTATAGAGCCATCGAGCTCGCCTTATAATTCTCCTTTGTGGATTGTTCCAAAAAAGGATGATTCTAAAGGTAATAAAAAATGGCGTCTCGTAATAGATTTTCGAGCGCTCAATGAGAAAACGATCGGTGACGCGTATCCATTGCCAAATATTGTCGATATACTCGATCAACTTGGCAGCGCGAAATATTTTTCAGTATTTGATCTAGCTTCTGGATTCCACCAGATATTAATGGACAAGACTGACAAACATAAAACCGCGTTTTCAACACCGTACGGACATTTCGAGTACAACCGTATGCCGTTTGGATTAAAAAACGCCCCAGCTACTTTTCAGAGATTAATGGATCAAGTATTAACAGGACTGCAAGGAATTGAATTGTTCGTATACCTCGACGATATTGTCATATATGCTAGATCGCTTGAGGAGCACGAGATTAAATTCCAGCGACTAATGAAACGATTGGAAGAAGCAAACTTATTTTTACAACCTGATAAATGCGAGTTTCTAAAGAAAGAAGTTGCTTATCTCGGGCACGTGATAACTGAAAATGGGGTGCGACCCGATCCTAAGAAGGTAATTGCCGTAAAGAATTTTCCAACGCCAAAAACACGAAAAAATATTAAACAATTTCTTGGTCTTGCAGGATATTACCGTAGATTTATCGAAAACTTTTCTAAAATCGCTAAACCTCTTTCAGATTTAACAAAACAAACCGTTGCTTTCGAGTGGAAGCAAGAACAACAGGAAGCTTTTGATAAATTAAGACATTCCTTATGTACAGAACCAATTTTACAATATCCTAACTTCAACGAACCATTTATTATAACTACAGACGCATCGGGATACGCCATTGGTGCAATATTGAGTCAAGGAAAAATAGGAAATGATCTGCCTATTGCCTACGCATCAAGAGTTTTAAATGACGCAGAGACAAGATATTCACCGACAGAAAGAGAATTATTAGCCTTGGTTTACGCCATAAAACATTTTCGACCTTATGTCTATGGACGTAAATTTACATTAGTAATGGACCATAAACCGTTAGAATGGCTGAATTCGATATCTGATCCTACGTCACGATTGATGAGATGGAGATTAAAATTAGCGGAATATGATTATCAAATAAAATACAAACCAGGAAAAAGAAATAAAAATGCTGACGCTTTGTCCAGAAATCCTATTGAAGAAACAAAAAATGTATACCCTTTACATGCAAAACGAGCATTATCATCTTCAAGTGAAGTTTCTGTGGAGCAAAAACATAAAAAACAAAAAACATTCCACCCAAGTTCTAAGAGAGCATGGGAAAGCGAGGGATCAGGAAATCCAGCACCGCATAAGAAGAACAGACCTGACGAACTATCTCCTTATATAGATTCAGATAAAGAAGAAAAAGAAATATCACCAAGAAGTAAATTCCTAAAAGCTTTAGATGACAGCAGCAATAATAGTAGTGATGGTGGAACAGTTTCGTATTATTATGAAACCGATTATGATACTGATGATTCAGAAATATGTCAAAAAGGTGAAAAAAGGAAACACGAAAGTTCCTCTTCCACTCATGTAAGACGCAGAAAGCGAAGGCATAAGAGAACAAAGAAGATTCGCAAAGATTCTAGTCCAGAAGTTGTCAATGAATCCCGTGAAGTCCCTAGAGACATAACGCTACATGCGGATGAAGCTGAAAGGCGCGGCCCGCTAGAGAATAATGACAACAACGCCGCCTGTGAGATACCGAAAGAAGCAAATGCTCGAAGCGCTCCAGGTGACGCAAGCGTCTCGCGCAAAAGACAGAGCGAAAGCCACACAACGGGTGTCTCGGAAAAACGAATCGATAATAAAAATTTTTATGACGAAATAGAAATGCACGAAAAACGAGATCAATCTGACAACGAATCAATGGAAATAGCACCACAATCAAGGGATAGTTATCAAGCACACACTAATATAAAAGTTAAGGCAGACGTTCATGCACCACCTTCACAAATACAAAAATTACCAAAATCAAAAGACGTAATTGATAAAAAATTGCCAAAATTACCAGACGATATTGACGCTATCGAAGTAATAGAGGAAAATATACCATTAACTAGACGAGAACTAGAAGCAATGGAAGTAGACACTGAAAGTGAAATGGAGTATGAAATAAATAAAAGACCATCAGGATATCGTGAACAAAAAACGCCGAGTGATGAATCAACCAGTGAAAATGAGACAAACAAAATATTCTCACCTCCTTCGTATGCAGCAGTGTCAAAACCTCTGCAAATCAGGAATGAGAAATCTGGAAAGACAAATAAGACCCCTCTTAATAATAAAAAGTCATCAAATAAAAAAGTTCCAAACAAGAAATTCAGTAAGAAAATAAATAAGAAAGTTTCTTCAACTCCAAAAAAGAAATCACTGCCAAAGGAACCATCCAAACCGAAAGTAAAGGAAGTAGAAATTATTCCTGTTAACATGATAAATTCTCGAGACCACATATGGATGAGGAATGATAATATAATATATTTTATAGATACTAAAGGAGAACCAATAGATGAAATAGGTGAAGAATTAATTGCTAGAAAAATATGTCAGAAACCGAAGAACTTTAAGGGAATAATAGGACATGTATTAATATCAGAACGAAATAATAAGAAAATTTTTGGAATAATTATTAAGGAAGAATTAAACGATCAGATTCAAGAAAAACATGTAGTACAGGGATTTAAAGAATTAAAGAATAAAATGACACGATTAAATATCCTTCATGCAAGTATATCTGAAAATAAAAGCGATGTGAAAATACCGTGGATTAGAATCCGCGACATTATAAGACTTACATTTTTAAATACGGATATTTTAATTACCGTATGTAAGGGACAAGTGTGCATACCTGAGCTCAAGGACAGACCACGCATCATACGCGAATTTCATGAATCCAGTGTCGGAGGACATAAAGGAATTGCTAAGACAGTGGCGCGGATACGTCATAAATATTATTGGGAAAGTATGAAAAGTCAAGTTGAAAAATTTATTCAAACCTGTAGTAGCTGTCAAAAGAAAAAATTAGTACGCGTTAAAACTAAACAGCCGATGATTATAACTGATACTCCTGTAGACGCATTTGATAAAGTTGCAATGGATATAGTAGGCCCATTGCCGGTAATGAATACATTTTAACGATTCAGGATCAATTAACGAAATACTCAATTGCCGTACCTCTCATACAAGCAAATTCAGAAGAAATCGCAAAAGCATTCACGCGAAGATTTATTTGTCAATTTGGAAGTCCCAAAGCAATTTTGACTGATCAAGGTTCAAATTTTACAAGCTCAATGATGAAAAAATTTGCGAAATATTTTAAAATAAAACAATATTGTACATCTGCATTCCATCCTCAATCTAACGGCTCCTTAGAAAGAAGCCACCATGTATTGACAGAATATTTAAAGCATTATATATCTGATGAACGCGACTGGGATAATTGGCTCGAGCATGCTATGTTTTCTTATAACACAAGCGTACACGAGGGAACTAAATTCACACCTTATGAATTAGTATTCGGTAAAACCGCACGATTGCCTTCCGAAATAGAAATAAATGATTCAGTAGAAACATATGATGATTATGTAAGCGAATTAATTGATAAATTGACCGACCTAAGAAAGTTAGCTGTGTCAAATTTAGAGATAGCCAAAACGCGTTATAAATATTATTACGATAGGAAATTAAAAACACAAGCGTATAAAATAGGAGATCTTGTATTTGTATTAAAGGCGAAAAAGAAAAATAAGTTTGATGACGAATACGTAGGGCCATACGAAGTTGCGGAAATTTTAGACAATAATAATATTAAGATATTAGATTCACGAAATAGAACAAAAATTATACATATCGACCGAACTAAACCTGCTCGGATTGCAGATCAGGGATGAAGGAAAAAGAATATATCATTACGACTTTAAAAGATAATCCTGGAATATTTTTCGAGGGCGTTGGCGAAATGCGTACGTCTAAAACTCTTGGAAGATGATAATCTACATCGACTTACGCGATATTAAGGACGCAACGACCCAGCTCGAACAGCAATTAGACTCAGTGTTACGACGATGTGACTATCATAATTCACATTGCGACATACGATCACGACTAACTTCATTAACTGCGAAGTTAACCAAAATGAGGCATTATCAAAATTATATAAACGAACTTGTAAGCGAAACTCGAATCAAGAGAGCTCCCCTAGAATTTGTGGGGCAAGTAAGCAAAATACTATTCGGAACTTTAACCATTGAAGACGAATATAATATGCATAAAGCCATAATGCATGTAGAAAATAAAACTAATGATCTTGCCTTGCTACTTGTGAATCAAACTGTAGCGACGCGAACGCGCTTCGGGGAATTGTATAACATTACCCTCGCGATATTAAAGCAGACGGACGTATTGGAAAAGGAAGCGATGCGGAATCAAAAGCATCGATATTTTTGGGAAATCATGACAAAACTTGACACTGAAATACTGCAACATGAGATCGATTTGAATATTCTCATAGATGGAATAATATTTGGCAAACAAGGATTCATTCATCCTCGTCTAATTTCACCGCAGCAGTTGATAACGAATTGCAAATTAATAAAAGAGCAGAATCCTCATGCGGAATTCCCTGTAAATACAGATGAAACGGGAATGGATCAGCTCGTAAAAATATCTGATTTGCGAATTGCTTACTCGAATAATCGATTGATTTATATGTTATATATTCCATTATTGACTCCTGGAATATACAAAATGTACAGAACTATACCACTACCTGCCAAGCAAACATTCGACGAGACGAAATTCGCAATAATTAAATCTGATGCAGAACACATTGGACTCAGCGAGGACACCGATAGCTTCTACGAGTTCCGAGAAGGAGAACTGCGTGAATGTGTATCGACTGACACCGTCTTTATCTGCCCTGCCGTCTTTCCTCTGAAAAAGATACGGCAAGCGACCAGTTGCAATATTCAACTTTTATTAAATAAAAATATAGACATGGAATATTGCAATGTAATATTACAAGGCTTACGAGAAACATATTGGAAAGCCTTAACTACGCCAGGAAGCTGGATTTATACAACAAGGAAACCGGAAACAATTCGTATTGAATGCCAGGAAATTAAGCACGCTGAAATAAATAATTCTGGTATTATTTTGGTACGTCAAGGATGCAAGATTAAAGCAGGGACTACCACGATGAGTCATCCATCTATTCGTACTGTAGAATTCACACAGCACTCCAACAAATAATTTAAGCATCCTGCGATTGTACGAGCCTATTCGTGAACGATATCAAATCAATTTATCCGAAGCGGTGCAGGAATTGTGGACGACAAACGACAGTCACGTAGCAATGACTTTTGATGACATCATCAAGAAAGCACGCCAGATCAAGGATAGGAAGATGCAAGAACAAAGACTTATCACCTATAGCACAGTGGGATGTGGCATGAGTGTTCTAGGAATACTTATGGTCATCATCTGGCTGATAAGTCGGACTTCCTGGATCAGCAATACCGCGAATCTCCTCTATATGAGATGCTGTCGTGACAAAGGAATCAAGGGACCTGCCCCTTGCCCCTCGGTAGAGAATAAAAGCCGAGACACCGAGCCCGAGTGCGAACAGTCTAAACTCGAAGATCGAAGCAAACGAACGCGAGACTGAAGAAGCAAGTAATAAAAAAAACCAACAATAAGCGTGCATAGAAGAAGAAATCGTAAGTGTTTCAATCCAATAGACTTTAAACCGATAAGTCGTTGGAACAATTCACTTCCAGTGTAGCAAGGAGGTCATCATCAACAGTGGGACCGTCACCGTCAGTGGCGTCGTATTCTGGGGCGACTACGAAGGATTGCCTTGGCTATGCCGGGAATTAATGAAACACCGCTGGACCTAAGGGCTGAACGGTCTTATCGACGATCGCCACCACCCTTGGTACCCTTCATAACGATGCGACAGTCACCTCCGCCGGGGCAGCGACCAACACCGCAACCGGCATACACGCTCACCGGGCGTGGACGTACACCCCGGCATGGACCGTGATGACTGGCCATCTACAGATCCGGACGTCTTCAACCGGCCCCTCGCCGACCAAACCCCAGTGCTCAACCTGTGTTCGAGGTGCCAGAAATGACGCTGGCAT
>JASTWL010001672.1:0-27220 GCA_035220575.1 Temnothorax rugatulus | reverse complement strand
AATATCACACAAACTCTCAATACCCGAGATATTACTTCTCCATTTTTTGTTTAGTTTTATTTATTGTTTTGTATTAAAAAATAATAAAAACTATAATATTATATTTAAGTAATACGTTAATAGTTTAATTATTATTCAGTTGCTAATAATATATAAATATAAATAAATTTATAAAATTATTAATTATTTTATTAAACTTATTTATTACTAAATAAAATTATGATGTATACTTTTTTAGATGGAGGTTATTATAAAAACAGTAAATGGAAAACAATAATTGTTTCTAAAATGATTACATTTTACAAATAATTCTCGCAATTTTTATTTTTTAACATATTAAACAAAAAACATATTTGAGAATACTTACAATGCTATTAAATCGGTTATTAAATAGGATGCTATTAAATCCATTCGTTAACATATACTCGTACATATTATACTAGTTGAGTGCTTCAATTTTTGTTAGAATAATAAAATATGTTTAATTTGCGATTGGATTAACAAAAGGGACAAAAATTTTCTTGAATGTAAATCAAATATGTTATTTGTTTTTAATATGTTAAAAATAAATGTAAAATAATTTATTTATCAGAGTGTGTTTACTGTAGAAACAATTACTGTTTTCCATGTTTTTATGACAACTACTATCCAAAAAAATGTACGTCATAAATAATTTTATTTCGTAACAAATAAGTTTTATGAAATAATAATTAATAATTTTATACATTATTTGTATTATATATTTAGTAATTTAATAACAATTAAACTACTAATGTATTATTAAAATGTAATAGTTTTAATTAATTTTTAATTAAAACAAAAAAAATTAAATTAAATATTAAAAAATGAGGACGTAGTATATCAGATATACTTGAGAGTTGTGTATTATTATGGACATATACTTAAATAACATGCTACATACTTTACCAAACCTTAGCTAAATCAATGTTCTGGTAATCGTGCCTTTTCCTTGAAAGAATATTTGATTTCTACAGCAGCAGAACGTTGGAATGGTATGCAGCGAAATTCCTGATTCACATTCGTGAGACGTGCAAGATGTCTCATACTGCTCTTGAGCATATTGTTGATGGAATGCGAACTCTGTTCGCCGATTTTTCAGCAGCTGTTTTGGTACGTATTTTTTAAATGTCTGATACTAATAAGAATTTTGTTTCCTAAACCAAACAAATCAAAGATGTTAGTTTTTCTATTATTGAATAGTATTCTTGCAGTAATAGAGAATTTGTGTTTCAGAAGCAGGTGAGCAAAGAGGCTCACCCAGAAACACATCTCCTTCATTTTGATGTATTACAACAAATACACGAGCAAGCATTTTCCTCATCCTTTCTGTTTTCTACAGTGGAATCCAAATACATGCTGGATAAAATTCTCAAAGAAAAGTTTAATATGGTGATGCCAGAAAAAACTGTAGTTGGGACAGATTTGATGTGGCAGCATAAACGTAAAAATCACGGTGCACCTGATCTTATAGAAAAGGAGATATATGCGTACACAGTGCCATTCTTATCTAATCTTAAAAACCTGCTATGTAATGATGAGGTGAGGTTCTGTGTCGACAACCCTAGATTGAAGGAGAACAATGTGTATAAGACTGTCTTGGATAGCTCCTTCTATCAGAATAATGATTTTTTCCGAAGAAACAGAAATGCTCTTGCAATCATTTTGTACTACGATGATCTTGAAGTAATAAATCCTCTTGGAGCAAACACCAAAAAACATAAACTTGCAATGTTTTATTGGACTTTAGCAAATATTTACCCTGAAGTACGGTCTACATTGAAAACTGTTAATTTGTTGTCAATAGTAAAGCACAGTGTATTAAAAAAATGTGGACTAGGTAAAATCTTGGAAACTTTCATAACAGGCATAAAAGTATTACAAAATGAAGGCGTCACAGTAAATGTAGGGGGAGTGGAGAAAATCTATAAAGGTTCCTTATTATTTGTAGCTGGAGATACTCCTGCTTCAGCACTTATGGGTGGTTTCAAAGAATCGGTATCAGCCTATCGCCCTTGTCGTACATGTATGACAACACAAAATGAGTGGAAGAATTTATTCACAAGTGAAAACTTTGTTCTGAGAGAGAAAGAAAGCCACCAAGAGCATGTGCGCACTGTCACAGAGCCTCATCTCAACAAAGAAGCTAGAGCATTTTGGTCAAGAAGATATGGAATTACAAATAGGAGTCCGCTAATGGATATCCCAGATTTTGATATTACAAAATGTGAGCCACAAGATTGTATGCATGTTTTGGCTGAGGGTGTTGTGGAAGTCCACTGTAGAGCATTTCTTAGGTACTGTATAGTGGAGAAAAAATATTTACCATTAATGATCTTAATTCAAAAATGACTAATTTCAACTTTGGGCATTTGCGAAGAGATGCACCTGCACCTTTATTACAGGTACATCTTGACAATGGTCTTCGACAAAGTGCTTCTCAAATTATTGTTTAGTTCACATTTTGCCCTTTTGATACATGAATGGATTGTAGAGTATAAAAACAATGATAAGGTTGATGATGTGAATGTGTATGATGAGACACAGAATATTGAGGGTATTGAAAGTAGGATGCATTGGCTTTGTGACACTCTTGCAAATCATAAATGTATGCTTCTCATATGAGATTAGTGATGAATATACAGATTATTGGGTCGGATGATTGAAGTTCATCATACACAGTTTAACATCTTTACCCTGAGTATATAACTCCCAAATTCATTTTTTAATTCATGTTGTTTACTACATTAAAGAGTTTGGACCACTGCGTCAACAGATGTGTTACAGATTTGAAGCCGAACATGCCTACTTTAAATCATTAGTGCCAGTAGTTCGCAACTTTAAAAAATATTCCTTTTACATTAGCATACAGGCATCAAGCACTTCAGTGTTCAAGGCTAGCCACTTTTCCAGGCGCACCTTCAAAGAAATATCTGTATGAAGGTGACAAAATATCTCCTGGTACTACGGTGCTTCTTCAAAATCTTTCCAATGCACGTGTTTTTACAAGTATGTTTTGGAGAATGAGAGACCTACATGTCAAATGATGCGAACTCCAGAACTTAAAATTCATGGAACAACGTACAGACCTAAATGCACTATTTTGTTAGAATGCAATGATGATGACTTTCCTCAGTTTGGCGAAATCAAGGAAATATTGTTTATGGCAATCGTAAACTTCTCCTTTTCTCAGTTCTTAGGACCGATACTTATGATTACAACCTAAATGCCTATCGTGGTGGTTAATCATGTACCCTTTTTATATGATACGTTAGAGGTAAAAGAATTAATTTTCCCACACTCATTATTATGCTTTTCAATTATGGATGCGAAGTACATTGTTTTGCTAAATCACAACCGAACAGAATTCTATGGTTAAGAATTATCGTATACACAGTAAAAAATTGTGCGTCCCATGTTAAAAAACATTTCTTATGAATATTATAACTATTCTTAATATAATTTTTCAATTTGTTAGTTATTTCAACTTAAAATTTAGAGTGGACTTTCTACAAAATGTCCCAGAAAGTCCAAATTAACATTTTATTTTTACTATGTATTGTACTTTCTTTTGTTTTATATATACATGACTCATGACTTACAAACATTGTGTAATTTAATTCTATTAGAAATAAAATATTCGCATTTATATAACCCAATATTTTTTTAAATTCTACTACTTTGCCTATGATGCGTGATAACTAATGTTTTATCGCGGAAATAATATAAAAATATACTTTTGTCAGTAACAACGGCTTTCATCATATTATATTATCTATAATAAGGATAATATTACCTTATTTTTCATATTTTCTTATAATATTCATTTTTTTTTACTATTCGCGGCTTAAATGTGTAATGCCCGCTAAGCGTGTAACTCTACTAATGTGTTGTTTCTTCCAAAGTGTTAATCTACGGTTTGTGTATTAATTATACACACATTATATGCATTCAATTTACTGTGTTATATCTAACACACATAAAGTGTGTTATCCACTATTACACACTCGTGTGTATACATCAGTACATTTCGTATGTCGTTTTAACACATCTACAACCGCAGCTGTGTTGTTAAAACACACCACACACCAAATTAGTGAATTGTGTGTTGTTTTTACATACTTCAAAACACGCTATTTTTTACAGTGTATAGCTGAATATATTTCCTTTTGGGTAATACATTTTCCATGCTTCTCAATAATGTTTATAACAACATCTACACAACATATAATATATCAATTATTATGTATAAAACTCTTTATCCCTAAATTAACATAGAATAATTACTAATAATAGTAATATAGAGAAAAGTTGTATTTTCTTACCAATAATGCAGTCGCAGATCGGAGTGTCTTTTAGGACAATTTTGGCATCAATTTTCTTTTGTGCAGTACATATTAATGCAAGCTCTCTTGTCACTAATTTTTTCATTATGTTTGTGACACTTTTACTAATATTCAATTGTCGATCGACAAAAAAATATAAGAAAGCCTTCTAAACATTAAAAAATATATAGAAAAAATGTATAGAAAAAGTAATAAAATTAAAAGTAACAAAAAACTTACAAAATCGCGACGGCAAATGTCGTTGGTTTTTAACATTTCTTGAAATGCACTTAAATCGTCTTTTGTACGCATTGGAAAGCAGATATTATATTTATCAGTAAATGATTGATTATTTGCGCCAATGCCGTCTTTAATCACTCCGGATGCTTCGAACAAATCTCTCATTTCACGTTGGTTCTTCATTATTTCATTCACATTCACGGAAATCCCTTGAAGACAATTCATGATAAGTAGAAACTCTGGAATACATAAATATCATAAATATCAAACATATCTATTAAATGAAATTAATATTATACAATAATATCATTTAAAGCCAAACACAAATAGCTTCCAAAAAATGTTAAATATTTTTCGTAAATTTGATTAGCTCAACATACTTAAAAGTACACTTCAGAGAACACGTGAGAGATAACAACAATAAAAAATATTGTTTTGAATAGAGGTTTCGTGATATGAAAGGTTCTACGTACGATTTTTGCTTAAGGATTTCGAACGCTCCGTTGCGTCTGTTGCTTCTTTTGCTGTTCCAACCAACTTCTGAATCATCATAGTTGTATGTTCTATGACTTCGCCTAAATATATGCAAAAAAGATAATGTATAAAATTCATAATTTTATACAGATTTGTACGTATAAAAATCATATGTTGCTTACTCGTATTATTATTAAATTCATCTTTTTTTGTTGAATCGTGTAGATTATCATTAGGCAATTGTAATTGCGACTGTAAGCCAATATCTGAAGTATAAAGAAAGTCCTAATAAACACTATTCTTTTACAAAATTTATAATGTATTTAAGATTTCAATTATTTATTATGAAATACCCTTTTCAGTTTGTAAAGAAATATTGGATGTATGCTTTTCTGCCTCATCACAAATCGAATCCTCAGCTGAACTTGATGCTTTAAAAATATTACATAACAAAGTCAAAGTTTTATTATATAATAGTTATAAATACTGTTTAATTAGGATCTTAAGAAATAAAGATATGTAATTAAATTATTATGCAAAAAAATCTTACATGATGAGACAATAGGACGCCTGGAACACATTAACTGTCTATCCTTTCTGTGAAACTTGCAGCTTTGATGAAGTAGTTACTTTTACGTCCTTTCTAGCACTTCGGTCGGAAACGGCTAGGTTCACATGAAACAATATAAAGAATTGATACATTATTAATATATATTTATTTTAATATGTAATTGTTATACTTAAATGTGATTGCAAACAAATATTTTGTCAAATAAAACTTCTATTTAAAGTATACAAATAAATTATGGAAATTATTATTTCAAAAGCAAAACTGAAATGCAGAAAAACGATTACATGCAAGCAAGTTTGATTTAATAAAAATATTCAGATCTGAATTGTTCTGTTTTTTATAAAACACCCAAGCGAAACAGGATTTTTAATAATAAAAACAGCTGTAGGATATATCATTTAAAGCAAACTATAAAACATTTACATAAAATCGTTTCTATTTAGAGCTGAAATATTTTTAAAATCCATTCTTGTGCTTAAATACATGAAAATTTACGTCTTTTCTTTCCTGTGGGGCGCGATGTATTTCTTTTGGATTTCTCGGGTATTGGAGTTACTGCACTCATAGTGGCCTTTAAATTTTGCACTTGTTGTTTCAGTGTTTGCGTTTTAAGTGATTCCTCAATATTTGCAGCTACTTTTTCCGGATCTGCTCCACTATCTGTGAAAGCATAAAGCTGACCTTCCAGAGACTTTAGTTTTGCACACCCATCAGTATACGTCTCTACAATTAAAATAGATATCTGTTTTAATATTTCATCAAATTATATGTACATGTAAAGAGGCCCATCCCTCACAGGCTATATTAAATAATGCACTTAAATGACAAATTATTGAAGAATTTTGATTAGTAATGATAAAAAACATTAATATCCTTGGTAAAATAGAACCACATTCAATTGGTAGATCGATCGGCACCGATTTGGGATAATTTTCTTCAAAGAAGAAAATGAAACTTTAAACTGAGTCTTTTAAATTTTTTATTCGATTCTAACTTCAAAGAATATAGTTAAAAATATTATTTTTTAATAATAAAAAATCTTTTTCAAAATTACTTTTTGTTAATAATCGTTTTATCATTTATAATACAATTGAGATAAGAAATTTTGAAAACTCAGTCTAGAGAGCACTTCTTTTAGAAAAAAATGAACTTTATCTAATTGTAAGCTCTTACATAAAAGACTTCAACACGTAAAAAATATTGGATATATGGTGTAATAAGTTTCATTTATTGTTAGTATATAATTCAATATTAAATCCAGTGTAAAAGTATGCATTTGAACTATGTATCCCAGAAAAAGATGCAAGAAATTAATATTTTTGTGCGTAGCAAAGGAGTGTGTTATACGATGAATATTTTTAATTTAACTTTCCTTCGCTGCTAATGGACCCTTTGTACGTTCTCAGACGCAGATAGTTTAAATAAATGTGACAAAAAAATCAAATATATAATAAAATATATTTGACTTATTCTAAACTTACTGGCTCGTGCTCTGACTTTGATGCCGTACGTGACCCAATCATTCGGCGCATCTGCCAATTTTTTGGCCAAATCTGTGATAATTTTAAAATCTTGTTCCTCATATGGAGGTGGCTTAAATTTTGTCACAAGCTTCCCTTTTTTAACGTCGTATTCAATCCACTTTGTTGGAACAAGGTCTATTTTTCTGACACCTGGACGTCCTCGAGTAACGAACTCTACGATTTGATAATCGCAGAGATCCTCGTTTTCGTCAGAACTCATCTGCAAATAACAAGGTTAGGTTATTCTAGCTATATTAATCTGTATTAATTACATATTATTTGAATAATAATTGATCTCACGACAAGAAATATTAAAATAATATATGTATAATACAAATTAATGTAGAAATTTAAAAATCACTTGGATCTTAATTAATATTTTAACATTTTTTCCCGTTTGTTCAATGTAATGTAAAACACGCTATTTACCAAATATATTAATAATTGTTGTGTAATTAAGACCGAAACAAAAACCGAGTAAACGAAAAGCTATTCTATTTTCCCGTGTACAATTAAATGCGTACCTTATTCGAGTGGATGTTGATGCCGCCCAAAAGCAATATTATTGACGGAAGACGAAAAACTTATTTTTTGGATAGCCCTTGTTTCCGTGCTCGGAATTCGCGTGGCCAGTTAAGACGAAAAACAAACACGATCTTTCAACCTTCAGGCCTTCAGATATTGAGACAGTTGGCGGCAAACTGGTCGACGCTGGTCGACGCGTCGCGACGTGTCCTCTTGTAGACAAGCGAGCGACTATGTTTTTGTCTAGTACGCAAATGCGGACGCCATCTTGCGCGTCATGGAACCGGGACGATTTGAAATCAACGATAACAATTCAAGTTTGTACAGTTTTTTCTCATGATAAATAATTCTTAAATAAATAAATATTAAATAAATAAATATTAATGTATATGATTATTATTAATGTATGCTGTTTTTTGTCAGTATAACATATGGTATTATAATTCTTCCAATTTATCTATTTTTAATACTTTTTGTACTATTAATATATCATTAACCATATGATAAAAGTTATAACTTTTATTGATGTAGCAGGCTTAATGCAAACACTCTCTCCGGCTTCTGCTCATGAAAGTTCAAACGTAAATGCACTACTTTGCTTTCAATTTGTTCTACGGGTACTGTCACTGAAAGTGTGGATGGTTGACTTTGTATTTCCCATATCTTTGTAACATTCGAATTAGAAGGATAAGTGTACGCTGATTTGATTATATTTACAATTCTGCCTTGTACGTTCAAGATATTTTCCTCCGAAAAAAAAAAGTTTTCTATTTGCACTATTCTTTCGTCGTTTAAACGTACCATATCATTTGGAAACGTCGATGACAGAATTGTTTCCTTATACTTCAATTCTAGAATTTCATCATCCTTTTTTTTTAGTACTTCAAATTCATTTAGTTTCGCTGTTAACTTATTTTGTAAGCAGTTTTCTTCATGCAATCTATTACAGTATTGAGCTAAGGGGCGATATGGTGCATTGATTTTTCTTTTAATTTTTCCTAGACAATTCTCAAAACTAAATGCACTGATGTCGAGTAAACTGCAATTCATATTCGCTACATCATCGGCAAGGTGGTACAGGTTATGCACATTGAGTACAACAAACTCTAGTCCATAAATAACAGAAGATGTGTTAACAAAAGTTGTCAAATATTCTTTTGCGTACTCCACATATTCCGATGCATTTTTCATGCATAAGAGCCTGCATGCGGTATGGAATAATAAGAAGTGCTGATATTGCACATTGCTTATTAAATGCTTCAAGACAATTGGTCCACAATACAGTAAAATAAACATGAATTCCGTGGCCTTCCATTTAGCAAGAGTATTTAATGATCGAGGTTTTCGTTGAAATTCCACAGGAATACTTGGTCTTATGTATTCTAATCGGCGAGATAATTCAATTTTTTGTTGTTGACTCATTTTTACCTTTACATTACCACTTGTCCAATTTTCTACTAATAATTTTTTCATGACACCTAAGGGCCCCAGGTGCATGAAATCAAGAACAAAGTGCGAAATCATATTAATTGGTGGATATATGAGTAGTAACGGTGAGGCATTCGTATGATGACTGGGCTGGTCAAAATTTCGGAATGATTCATCAGTTCTTTCTTGAAGGTTTTCCTGTGATTCAAAAACTGTTACTCGATTAATTTTTTTACCGAGCACGTTACATCGTTCACATGCACTGAAACCCGTATGGCCTTGTGTACACTTCAAAAAAGATCGCGCAGGTGTATCGCAAATAAAGTTACGAATTTTTATTTGAAAATATTTCTCACGTATTACAAGTCCTTCTGCTTGCAATTCATTTATTTCCAAAATAAATTGTTGTAAGAATTCGGATAAAAGTTTCGGTTTTGAATTACCAGAATATATTGCGACTGGATATGGTTTAAAAATCATCGGATTAAAGTGGACTCTACATAAAATTGGCCAAAACACCTTTGCGCTCGATTTGAATAAAGGCATACCATCGATATTTATCTGCAGATAAATTGTGTCTTTCTCATGAACTTTTGGATCGATGCATCTCATTAATCCTTCCTTGATACCGAAATATACGAATTCGCCAAATGAGCCGTCATTATCAATCATAGGCGTAATCACGTATTTTGCTGAAGATGTACGTAAAAATGTTTTGGACGACTTGGGCAAATTTGGTAATAATCTAGGTCGTAAAATATTAAACAATTTATCCAAATGTGCATGAGGTATTTTGCACTCAATTGCCCATTTTCGTAATTGTAGGATTTCAGAATCTTCTTCTCTTTTATCTTGTTCCGATATTTCGCCATCTTCGTTACTTATCTGTTCTATTTCTTCTATCAAACTGACGTCACCAATACTTGATGTCGAAGCAGAACGGATCTCGTCGCCGGATTTGTTATCTTGCAAGTCATTATTTTCCGCAACGGAATAATTTGAATTGTCACTGCCTACTACAACATGCAAATCACTATGATGACACTTTGACATGTTTCTTGCATCTGTCATCGGACACGCATTATCGTTGTCACTTGCACTTTCACTTTCTGACGTAGTATTCGTCATATCAGTTTCAATCCGAATTTTTTTCCTCGCATCATATTTTCGCTTTCGCAATAATCCAGTAGAATCCCTTTTCCTATTCATATTTAGATATCGTGTTTCCAGAGCGCAACAGATTTCAAGAATTATCACACGATCGCCAAAATTCACGTTAAAACGTGTAACTCGTAATCACAAAACAAACTAAAGGTGCCGTCCCATGAAGAACGGAAAAGCGGAACGGAACAGTAACTAATCATTCTGATTAGTTACAGCACCCTCACGCTACGCTGTCGAGGGCGTTACTGCGAATCTGCGCCTGCGCATCCGATCCAAAAGAAGTTCCATATTTATGATCGGTGAAACGCGCAACATGCAATACAACATGGGAAATCCAGCCGGGGGCTAGCTAGCGCCCGGCCAGTGAGGCAGGATCATAATAGTCAAATTTAACATAAGTAATATTATTAAATAATATATAAGTAAAATGTAAAATTATTCAACATTTCATAAAGTTATTCGACACTCAAGCTACAATCATGGCTTGTATCGAACTATCAACCCCGTTGCACGTACAGCCATTGCATGTAATTTGAGTGGCCCACAGCTATAGGGCCGATTTCACAGTCTCCGATTAATGTGATCCTCCGATTAAACTCACTCTGCATCTCTTTCTAACTGTTCCCCTAGAAATTTACATTTTACTTATATATTATTTAATAATATTACTTATGTTAAATTTGACTATTATGATCTTGCCTCACTGGCCGGGCGCTAGCTAGCCCCCGGCTGGATTTCCCATCTTGGCACCCCCGCACAATTCTGTCTAGCGCCTAGATGAAATACTAGGCAGCGCCTGGCTAGATTTCCAATACGGGCGTGCCACGACATTCCCCACGGGGCCCAAAATAGAAACTTGGAACGCCCAGACACATTTCCACCCGGGCTCGTATATATATTATACATTTATCATATTAATTTATATTATATATTAATTGTATGCATCCATTTCTATTAAACAAGAGCTCTTTTAGCATTTGTAAATTATAACCTTATTGATGAATATTAAGTAATGTCTATATGAAATAAGAATTTCTTTTATTTGAAATATATATTAATGTATATTGATCATGGAGGTCATGTACGTTTACAAATTGATTTGTTATTTATTATAAATTTATAGCCACTTTATCTCTATATAATTTTAATAAAAATTTTAATGCAAAGTTAATCATCTTAATTGAGGAATGTTGCAAGTAAGAACCATTTTATCATTATTAGCATTAATGGTCAAGAGACATAGATCGACTACGTACTACGTTACTATGTACGTATAGGGGGAAAGTTAAATAATGTGTACCCTAATGCATTGATCTATGTATTATTCTGTCCGCTTTGTTAACGAATTATGTACCGGCTCGAAACAGTCAAACAGATATCAGTTTACGGTAGGAACTACGATTGTGGTGAACATGGTGATTACTACAAAGAAGCTCTACATCCTCTGTTCTTGACCTTTCACATTCTCGGTTTAGGCATTCATACTCTGAAGAAAACTTATTTAAATATTTTCTATAATGTGACATTATGGATCGTTCACGGGTATCTTTGGTATTATGTATAGTGATAAGATTTAAAATAGAAAAATAGTTTATTACAATTTTAAATCTAATATCTTTCTTCAAATACTTACTTGCCAGCATTATATCTATTAATTATTATGAAGTTCATATCAACACAAGGTATATATGCACATTGCACATATATATTCATCTTATTATTATATAATTTATAAAAGGCTTTCTGTTAATCTATTATAAATTCTTATAACAAAAATATAATTATCTAAAAATTTTTTACATAAATACAATTTACAACATATATAGATTGTATTTTTTTCTAATATTGTCTAAAGAATGCGGATGTTTATAAAAAGACTTGCTACTATAGACAATACGTTGGAAGAGTTTAGGCACTCCTAAAATATATCGGAAACTGCATATATATGTAAAAGGGGTATTAATTGGAAGACTAGTGTGTAGCCAAACGGCCAATATAATTGATATGATGTCTTATACGGTGGTCTTATACAGTAGAGAATCAGTGGTGCATGGTTATACCTTCATATTGTAAACCATTATCAATACGTCAACATACTACTTAATTGTAGATTTATTATATATAATTTTTCTGTGGTGTGTATATTATTTCTATTAATATTATATAGTATGTTTCCTAATTAATGTATGTACACATATACTTAATGTTTTAACTATCCTTTATTTTGTAAAAAATATTATTATAAAGAATATAGATAACACTATTTAGAAAAAATAATATTTTAAAATTATAATTTTATACTAAATATAATCTATATAATTTATATAATTTAAAAACTTAAAGAATTTGGCGATAATCGGTAAAGGGATTCATTCTTTTATAAAATTTTGAATTTTTTGAGAAATGTCCGTGGTTGCTCTAACTTCCGCAAATTTTGAGATTTTGAGCTCAATTTTTTTTTTTAATGTAGAGTATTATTAAAGGAAAGTTAGTATTAAATTTGATGGTGATCGGTAAAGGGGTTCTTTCTTTATAAAATTTTTTAAATTTTTTGAGAAATGTCTGCAGCTGCTCTAACTTCCGCAAATTTTGAGGTATCAGGTTATTTCTAATTCTATTGTATTCTTAAGTCTTTTCTACCCCTATTTCATATATAATTCTTTAAAATTTGGTTGATTAGTTCTTGAGATACAGCCGTTCGAAATTTTGAGCGATAAGTAACAGGCATAAGAGCTTATAAAACTGGATCTAATCAATCAAATCTTAAAGAATTATATATAAAATAGGAGTAGAAAAAACTGAGAAATATAATAGAAATAGAAATAGATCGATATCTCAAAATTTGCGGAAGTTAGAGCAACTACAGACATTTCTCCAAAAATTACAAATTTTATTAAAAAATAACCCCTTTACCGATCATCGCCAAATTCAATACCAGCTTTCCTTAAGGTCATTGCACGTAACAAAGTTTTAGTCATAATCGTAAGGCCGTAAGACAATAGACCAATCACACTCGATTATTCTTCGAGCTCAAGGAGAATAATCGACTGTGATTGGTCTATTTTCTTACGGCCTTACAATTATGACTAAAACTTTGTTACGTGCAATGGCCTTTACATGATACTCTATCGATTAAAAAAAAATTCAGCCTGATATCTCAAAATTTGCGGAAGTTAGAGCAATCACGGACATCAAATCCGCACACACACACACACACGCGCGCGCGCGCGCGCACGGACATTTTTTTTAAACGCACTTTTTCGACTTTTATGTACATTCTGAACACATTGGCAGCGACAACTAAAAAAAATTTTTTTTCATGAAAACAGCTTCCTCTATGAGGAAGCAATAATGTAAACCGCGATATAACATATAGTTATTTATCCTTTTAGCACTACTGCCTCGGCGTAAAGAAAAGGGCCCTCCCCAGGTAGCAAGCACTCGTCATTTTGACGTCAATTGACGTCAAAATGACGGACTTTTGACGTCAATTGACGTCAAAATGACGAGTGCTTGCTACCTGGGTCTTCTTTATTGTTTCGGGGAAGTCTGCATACTGTAACCCGGGACTGGCGAGAGATTTCGTTATTAGAACGGTGCGTGGAAAGGAAGGGAGATAAATATCTTATTCTATAGTACAATTGTTTATTAAAAGCAGAGATAACTTGAAATTATTGATGAGTAAATATTTGCTGGAAAGCCTGTGTTAAATAAAATACAAGTACGTTGGTCATGGTAATAGAACTTCAAATATCTCGTAAATTGAAGTCTAAAAATAATTGAATCGAATCGTAGACTTTATCTGAATTGAAATGGGGCCCCACGTCTTTCGCCCGAGGCGAGTGCCTCACTCGCCTCACCCTCGATCCGGCACTGATTCCTGCTGACGTTTTGATGCTGACAAGAGTCGCGCTATAAATATTTATCGCATGGTAAGTTTCGGAGAAAGGTGATTGAGACGTCCGAGTTATTTGATATATATACATTCATCATCAGTGTAGATAAGTAGAGTTAATAATAAAGATCATAAAGATCGAGACAAAGGCAAAAGGTTATAAAGATAATTAATAAATGAGGATTATAATTAATAATTCTGAAAGAAATTTTTAAAAAGAGGTAAAAATTTTATTTGCGGGACGTCACAGTATCAGACGATCATTTGCGCTTCCACAGCTTTGACCCACGTGAGGTAAAGGTGTGCGTTTTCACCGTAATTATCGAATGTCGCGACTTTCGTACAGATGGCATTATTCGCGCCAACATCAGCGCCACAGGCACTATATCGAGATAAAAAAAAGCCTGTTCGTTTTTAGCTGTACTTCTTGCACGGTTCATCTTTCCTCTTTTTCTTTTTCACGTTGGAGAGAAAAGGAGAAAAAATGTGCAAGAAGTTTAGCTAAAACGAACAGGCCTAAAGACGCATTTTGTGCTCATCGTTCATCATCATCGATGTGAAAATGTCGACAAAAAATGTGCCGTTTAGCTACGTTTCGTCGATCACACCCAGCGATCTATATTGTGATGAAATCTGCTTCTCGTATCCCAAATATTATAATTTTATTGACTTTTTGAAAAATAAACGGTCGCCTTTTGCAAGCGAAATTGAATGGGTTCTTGGCAGTCTCCCATTGGTCGATGGCCGAGAATAATGACACTCAACGATTTCATTGGTTACCTCTCCCTCCCGTCAGTCGCGTCGCCTGACCGAAATTTTCGATGCGTGTCGTGTGCCGCTAAATCCGTCTCGTCTTCCCTTCCTTCCGCTGCCACCACTCCTTCCCGCCGATGACGCATTCTCTAGCCATCGATCCGAACGTAATCAGGAACGTAAGAACTAGATTCATTTTAACTCTCATTTAACTGTTTGCTAAAAAAATTTTTTTAAACAACGTATAGATAGATTAAAACTATTCATTTTAAAATACTTATATTATAATGTAATCTGATTCCATTAATAATAAATCGATTTTTTAAGATAATTCCTTTAAAAGGTTTTACTATTTAAATGTTAGCTTGAAAAAACAAATTCAAAAAGATTTTACTAATTAGATCTTTTTAAGAACTTTAATATTCAACAACTTTAAAAAGTAATACATAGCAAATGTTAAACAATAATTCAAAATAGAAAATTAAATCTATAAAAAAAAAGTTGAATGCTATTGGTCTTTAATTGGTCTTGATATTCATTGTGCTACGTTCACAACAAATAATTTAATGATAAAGTTTAGCCAAAACAAAAGATGCATTCGAGCAAATGAAATTCCCAGGCTGACGTTGTTGCTGTTTACATTCATGAATGAAACTCATTCATCGAATGCTCAATGAAAACGCTCGCATCCCATTCACGCGAGAAATCGATCAAAGAATCTAAGTCTGACTTCGAATAAAAATATCATTTTACATCTAATCGCGAAATATCATCAGTACGAGGACATCACGCTTGTCATTATAACACAATAGGTTTGTTCGCGTCGCATGCCCCAACATGCTCTTTCTCACTCCAATGCGCTCCAATACGTTCGCGTCACCTGAACCAAGATGGCGACTAGATGTTCGCGTCACGTTAGAGCATACTCCAAGGAGCAATTAGGAGCACGCTCTATTTAGCAATACGTTCGCGTCACCTGAACCAAGATGTCGACTAGATGTTCGCGTCACGTTAGAGTATACTCCAAGGAGCAATTAGGA
The DNA here is from genome assembly GCA_035220575.1 of Temnothorax rugatulus. Lineage (NCBI taxonomy): Eukaryota > Metazoa > Arthropoda > Insecta > Hymenoptera > Formicidae > Temnothorax > Temnothorax rugatulus. The sequence continues at coordinate 11,264 of JASTWL010001672.1, read as the reverse complement.
GCACGCTCTATTTGCCTCACCTTCGAAGGTGGTGCAATTGGGGCTATGTTATGCGCGCATCACGCGCATGCGTGTGAAGTGTGTAAACAGTAGCCATTGCTCAAGTCAGTCGGGTCTAGAGTCCAGAGAATATTTCAAAATTAACAATCATGGAGACTTCTTTTAAAGGTAAGAATTTTATATCAGAATTTTATATGATGCTGATTACTTAAATACAATACTTTAGTTATATTTTTACTTAATTGACTAATAAAATAAATTTTAAAAGATAGATTAAATGATTTTATTCTAAGGTAATTTAAATTGCATGAATATTGTACTATATATTAATATTGTTTTATTTTTTAGCTGTGAAACCTAAACTGGTGTCAATAAAGTTATTCAAGCCTCCCCAGACTTCTGTTGCAACTATTACAACAGACTCGACACAGTTCCTAACCACAACTGCGCCTCTGGATTCTGTACTGAATAAAACAAATTCTTCTACAATTCAGCCTCAAACTATAATCCATGAGAGTCCTTCTGTTACGGTTCCTGTAACAAGCTCTATGCAGTACACACCTACAATTGTGTCTTCACTGGACTCTTCACTTTTGGATGCTTTACCAAATAAAGCAGGTCCTTCTAGAATTCAGCCTCAGATTAAAATCCATGAGAGTCCTTCTGTTACGGTTCCTGCAACAAGCTCTATGCAGCACACGCCTACAATTGTATCTTCATTGGACTCTTCAATTCAAGACTCAAATCAAGGCTCAGATAATGAAAAAGAGAATACTTCTGGTGTCAATAATGATGGCTATTTTATTTGGGACCATAGAACCATAATGTTGTTTTTCACAGAGTATGAACAGCATGAAAAAAAATTCCAGAAAAGAAAATATCAAAGTAAAGAGGCCATGTTTCAAGCGATAGCAGAATCTTTCCAGGAAAGAGGTTATGTGAATGCTACTAAAAATCACATGAAAAATAAATTTAAATTGTTGAAGAAGAAATGGGATAAACATATTAAACGGACCATGGGAAAAAACAGTTCTGGGAAAGGTACTAAACCTCTTCCATATGAAGAGTAAGTTCTATCTTGTGTTTTCTGTATATAACTATAAATGTAATATTTTTGAATTAAACATTTATAATTAACAGTTCAGTCACTTTGTTTTATATTTTTATTTTGTTATTCTCACAATATTCTGTTTTTATTAAGTATTTAGTATTATATTTAGTAGTTAATGAGTAAGTAATAGAATACATATGTATCTTTGCAGTGAAATGATAAAATTATTTGGAAAAAGTCACAGTGGAGTGCCACCTTTTGTAGCTGGCCGCAATGAAATGGTTTCTCAAGAAGACGTTTTGCAAAGGGTGGTCAATCAACATTTGTCTCAGTGAGTAATCATCTCCTTAAGATGTTTTTTAATTCATTTCTAGATATATAATTTAAAATGTTTTCTATTACAGGAATGAAAATGAAGAACAATCTTCTATCGCACTAAACTCACCACCTTCGACACCATCTGCAGTTAACAGTGAATCTCTATCAGTAGCAGGTAGCAGCAGATCGTCCATAACGGATAGCAGTTGCTCATCTTTAATAAATACAAAAGCAAAAGTACGAGATGGCAAATTGGCGCTTACTCTACAATCAGTTAAGGAATCCATCTGTGCTGTGCTACAAAGAGAAAGTGATGCCAAACAAGAAATGCGTACAAAATATCTGACGGAGCTCAAAAAATGTAATGAATTACAAACAGAACAATTACAATTGCAAAAAGAGCGAAATAGCATCTTAGAAAGGCAACTTAAGATACTAGAGAGAATAGAAAATAAAAAATACTCAACACAAGAATTATCAGACGAAGAAGATTAATAAGATATAATAAGACTGAAGGTTCATCAAATTATATACATGAGACATTCATAAAGTTTGTTTCTTTGCCTACTCCCAGATAGCACAGTGGCGTCAAGTGGCGTAATAGTGCAGTCAAAGTGGCGGATTGTTGTCGTAAGAGACGTCACTTTGACGGCATTATAACGTTATTTGACGCACTGTGCTATCTGGGCTAAAAGGTGAAAAAGTAGTGAAACTGTGCACATTTATTAACCTTTTCATATGAATTCTGCGAAGTTACACATTTTTACTGACAAGATCTGTAAGGGTATAATAGTTGTAAAAATAGACACATTGTCTTTTAAAAAAATGTAAATAAAATATTAAAAATTTATAAAATTTATAAACAGTTTATTAAGTTTAATTTTAATTTTGTTGAAAAACAAATGTGTTGGTTTTTACAATAATTATATCTGACAGATCTTGCATCACTGGGAAAAATGTGTAACTACAGGATTCATAGGTAAATAAAGGCTAATAAATGTGCACACTTTCAATCGACTTCATTCTTTTCTTTATAAGCAAAGTTACAAACTTTATGAACGCTTCACATATACATATGTAGTTATATGTATTTAAAGTTTATATAATTTTGTTAATTTTATTTAACATTTTTATTTCAAGTTTAAATAATTTTTAGTTTATTAAACTTTATTTCAGTTTTTTCATTTATTTCTTTTCTGTCATTTTGATAAACAGCGTAACAAAGCTGTATCAAACTCTGCAACAGAGCAAAGCTGCATTTACTTATTGAGTTCTTTTTTACATAATAAAGCAGCATTATTTACTTGCAGTCAAGCGTACAAAGCTAATGATTGAAAATCAAAACTGTCATTTCTTGTCCAATTTACATTTTTTGTTAATTCTCGATAAAATTTTTGATTTTGATAATTATCGATAAAAAAATCATATAATAATAAAATATACATTTGCATTACGCAGTTATATTTCTCTATTTGTATGAAAAAATAGGCGTATATGACAATAAAAGACTGATGTATGGATAAATTTTTAACAAAATTGTTTTATTTGTTGTCTTTTTCATGATATTACATGAGAACTTATTTCATCAAATTTAATATCAAATTTTAATCCATTTTAATTAAAATGAGCTGAATAGAAGATATATAATTGTAATATTCATAATTATTAATAAATGAAATATATTTGTGTAATCGTTAATTGTTATAATCGTTATAATTACAATCTAAAATTTAAATAACGCGTTGCTGTTGTTGCAATTCTTGAAAATATAATTGTACATTTTGTTTCCTAATTTTTATAACTAAAAAAAACAACATAAATATTTGAAAGCACTTTGATAGTTTTATACGTCAAGTACATCATACATATTTTTTGATTGAACGACACAGATTGATACGATGCAGCATGTGATATGTCGATGTTAACGACACGATATCGATATTTAAAAAAAATAATAAACATAATATTTAAATATTAATATTAGAAGAAAATATTTAAACAAATTTATTTGGATACTCTTATTCAAATCGTCGTTGAAACAATTGTCTACATAATTCATCTCTGAGATCGCGACCATGTCGATCATCATCTGGATCTTCATCTCTATCTGCTGCTGGGACATTATGCAACAATACTTGCGCATTTATATCGGCATGATTGTCGACTTCAGGTTCTTCCATGTGTTGCAGATCATCCAAGTCAGCCAAATTGTGAAGAACGCAGCAAGCGAAGATGAATTTGACGATAAATTGCATATTCCTCAGCTTGAGAAAATATAACTGTCTAAAACGTTGTTTCAGTATTCCAAATCCATGCTCAACTGAAATTCTGCACTGACTATGTATACGATTAAAATTTCTTTGGGCCTGCGTCAAATGTCCATTATCCCGATATGGAGTAATTAATTGGAGAAGGCATGGGTATGCAGCATCTCCAAGAAGTATGCTTCCATCTGAAATAAAAGCACGTATATTTAAGATTAACAGCTAAGGCTAAGGCTGCGTTTTGATATTCACTCTGCCAGCGTTGAAAATTTATAGTTTACATGTACTACAAATTTATAATACTGGCAGTGAATATCTTCTCCGGACACTTTCAAAATACAAAAATTATAGATAATTACCAGTCCATATCTACAAGATATCTACGATTTTAACTGAATTGAATAAGAAATACAAAGCTAGTTGGTTTATATTCAAAAATACAGTAAATTATGAATGTGATAAGTTTATACTTTCACAAAGTATTGGCAAATCTTCAGCCAAACTGGAATTTGCAAATACTCTTGCATCGTGCACTGAACCAGGGTAGCCAATGAATACATCTAAGAACTTCTTCTGTTCATTAACGGTCCCTTGCATGTGTACAGAAAAATAATGCTTTCTATTGATGTAAGCCACTGGGTCTTCAGAAGGTTTGTCAATACGGATATGTGAGCCGTCAATACATCCTACAACAGAAAAGAAATACACTAAATAAATTAATGTAATTGGATTACACATACTGAATTACAAAACTGTGAGTTTAAATTAAATATAATATCATCGAAGAGAATCACATTATTACCAATTACTCCAGGAAAACCTTTACTTTCGAGATAGTATCTTTGCGTTCTTTGCTTCTCTACTTCAGTAGGATACCGAATAACTTCATTCCTCATATCATACAAAAATTGTGTAACCCTACGTAACACAGATTCAAGGGTACTAAGAGAGAGATCGAATCTGTCAGCAACATCTCTGAAACTAGCACTTTGATGGCCAGCAAACCACAACAAAGTGAGAATATGTTTCTCAGCCGAAACTACTTTGAATCCTCCATGTCCTATAAAATATTGATCAAACTTTATTCAAAATAAAGTTAAAAATTTTTAGTATACACATATCTAATTTAAAAAAATCAATACTTACCTCCTAAATTCCTAAAATATGGCCAATGGCTAAATTTCTCTACCATACTTATAAAAAGCGTTCTCTTCAAACGAAAATGCATAACAAACTCTCTATCCGTATACATAGGCACTATATTTTCAATGTAATTAGTTATGCATGTTCTATGTATTCTTTGGACGAAACCTTCTGCAATTTCAACAATTGCGTTAATGGCAATATCTGCAAATATCAATCATAAAATACAATAAAAGTGCACAAACTACTTAAGAAAAAAATAAATTTAAAATTACAAGATCTTTACAGATTACGTCAAAGTTAGAAACGCCAAATCTTTATCATCAATACTTACTTTCTATTTCATCGTCGTTCCCATTGTCTTCTAACAAATCACCAATTCCTGCCAAAGGTACAAGATTTTCAGCCAAAAAGTCATCATTAATATTATTTATTATCATACGAAAACCGCCCAAAAAATCTAGACGATCCATTATTTACCAATTTGGAATAACCGGTCAATGATGTGCGATGTGCGATTGGAAGTTTGGAAGAAGGGAAGGGAGTGCTCAAGTCTGTTCGTGTCACTGAGCGTTGGTGCACATAAACCCATCTGACCCAACCGTCATCTTATCTGTGATCCAAAAGTCCGTTCGTGTCACTGAGCGTTGGTGCACATAAACCCATCTGACCCAACCGTCATCTTATCTGTGATCCAAGTGCTCTCTGGTGTACATTGGAGCATGCGACGCGAACAAACCTCGATCACAGATAAGATGACGGTTGGGTCAGATGGGTTTATGTGCACCAACGCTCAGTGACACGAGAGCACTTGGATCACAGATAAGATGACGGTTGGGTCAGATGGGTTTATGTGCACCAACGCTCAGTGACACGAACAGACTTGAGCACTCCCTTCCCTTCTTCCAAACTTCCAATCGCACATCGCACATCATTGACCGGTTATTCCAAATTGGTAAATAATGGATCGTCTAGATTTTTTGGGCGGTTTTCGTATGATAATAAATAATATTAATGATGACTTTTTGGCTGAAAATCTTGTACCTTTGGCAGGAATTGGTGATTTGTTAGAAGACAATGGGAACGACGATGAAATAGAAAGTAAGTATTGATGATAAAGATTTGGCGTTTCTAACTTTGACGTAATCTGTAAAGATCTTGTAATTTTAAATTTATTTTTTTCTTAAGTAGTTTGTGCACTTTTATTGTATTTTATGATTGATATTTGCAGATATTGCCATTAACGCAATTGTTGAAATTGCAGAAGGTTTCGTCCAAAGAATACATAGAACATGCATAACTAATTACATTGAAAATATAGTGCCTATGTATACGGATAGAGAGTTTGTTATGCATTTTCGTTTGAAGAGAACGCTTTTTATAAGTATGGTAGAGAAATTTAGCCATTGGCCATATTTTAGGAATTTAGGAGGTAAGTATTGATTTTTTTAAATTAGATATGTGTATACTAAAAATTTTTAACTTTATTTTGAATAAAGTTTGATCAATATTTTATAGGACATGGAGGATTCAAAGTAGTTTCGGCTGAGAAACATATTCTCACTTTGTTGTGGTTTGCTGGCCATCAAAGTGCTAGTTTCAGAGATGTTGCTGACAGATTCGATCTCTCTCTTAGTACCCTTGAATCTGTGTTACGTAGGGTCACACAATTTTTGTATGATATGAGGAATGAAGTTATTCGGTATCCTACTGAAGTAGAGAAGCAAAGAACGCAAAGATACTATCTCGAAAGTAAAGGTTTTCCTGGAGTAATTGGTAATAATGTGATTCTCTTCGATGATATTATATTTAATTTAAACTCACAGTTTTGTAATTCAGTATGTGTAATCCAATTACATTAATTTATTTAGTGTATTTCTTTCTGTTGTAGGATGTATTGACGGCTCACATATCCGTATTGACAAACCTTCTGAAGACCCAGTGGCTTACATCAATAGAAAGCATTATTTTTCCGTACACATGCAAGGGACCGTTAATGAACAGAAGAAGTTCTTAGATGTATTCATTGGCTACCCTGGTTCAGTGCACGATGCAAGAGTATTTGCAAATTCCAGTTTGGCTGAAGATTTGCCAATACTTTGTGAAAGTATAAACTTATCACATTCATAATTTACTGTATTTTTGAATATAAACCAACTAGCTTTGTATTTCTTATTCAATTCAGTTAAAATCGTAGATATCTTGTAGATATGGACTGGTAATTATCTATAATTTTTGTATTTTGAAAGTGTCCGGAGAAGATATTCACTGCCAGTATTATAAATTTGTAGTACATGTAAACTATAAATTTCAACGCTGGCAGAGGTGAATATCAAAACGCCGCCTTAGCCTTAGCTGTTAATCTTAAATATACGTGCTTTATTTCAGATGGAAGCATACTTCTTGGAGATGCTGCATACCCATGCCTTCTCCAATTAATTACTCCATATCGGGATAATGGACATTTGACGCAGGCCCAAAGAAATTTTAATCGTATACATAGTCAGTGCAGAATTTCAGTTGAGCATGGATTTGGAATACTGAAACAACGTTTAGGACAGTTATATTTTCTCAAGCTGAGGAATATGCAATTATCGTCAAATTCATCTTCGCTTGCTGCGTTCTTCACAATTTGGCTGACTTGGATGATCTGCAACACATGTAAGAACCTGAAGTCGACAATCATGCCGATATAAATGCGCAAGTATTGTTGCATATGTCCCAGCAGCAGATAGAGATGAAGATCCAGGATGATGATCGACATGGTCGCGATCTCAGGATGAATTATGTAGACATTGTTTCAACGACGATTTGAATAAGAGTATCCAAATAAATTTGTTTAAATATTTTCTTCTAATATTAAGTAGTTTAAATATTATGTTTATTATTTTTTTAAATATCGATATCGTGTCGTTAACATCGACCTATCACATGCTGCATCGTATCAATCTGTGTCGTCAATCAAAAAATATGTATGATGTACTTGACGTATAAAACTATCAAAGTGCTTTCAAATATTTATGTTGTTTTTTTTAGTTATAAAAATTAGGAAACAAAATGTACAATTATATTTTCAAGAATTGCAACAACAGCAACGCGTTATTTAAATTTTAGATTGTAATTATAACGATTATAACAATTAACGATTACACAAATATATTTTATTTATTAATAATTATGAATATTACAATTATATATCTTCTATTCAGCTCATTTTAATTAAAATGGATTAAAATTTGATATTAAATTTGATGAAATAAGTTTTCATGTCATCAAAAATATCATGAAAAAGACAACAAATAAAACAATTTTGTTAAAAATTTATCCATACATCAGTCTTTTATTGTCATATACGCCTATTTTTTCATACAAATAGAGAAATATAACTGCGTAATGCAAATGTATATTTTATTATTATATGATTTTTTTATCGATAATTATCAAAATCAAAAATTTTATCGAGAATTAACAAAAAATGTAAATTGGACAAGAAATGACAGTTTTGATTTTCAATCATTAGCTTTGTACGCTTGACTGCAAGTAAATAATGCTGCTTATTATGTAAAAAAGAACTCAATAAGTAAATGCAGCTTTGCTCTGTTGCAGAGTTTGATACAGCTTTGTTACGCTGTTTATCAAAATGACAGAAAAGAAATAAATGAAAAAACTGAAATAAAGTTTAATAAACTAAAAATTATTTAAACTTGAAATAAAAATGTTAAATAAAATTAACAAATTATATAAACTTTAAATACATATAACTACATATGTATATGTGAAGCGTTCATAAAGTTTGTAACTTTGCTTATAAAGAAAAGAATGAAGTCGATTGAAAGTGTGCACATTTATTAGCCTTTATTTACCTATGAATCCTGTAGTTACACATTTTTCCAGTGATGCAAGATCTGTCAGATATAATTATTGTAAAAACCAACACATTTGTTTTTCAACAAAATTAAAATTAAACTTAATAAACTGTTTATAAATTTTATAAATTTTTAATATTTTATTTACATTTTTTTAAAAGACAATGTGTCTATTTTACAACTATTATACCCTTACAGATCTTGTCAGTAAAAATGTGTAACTTCGCAGAATTCATATGAAAAGGTTAATAAATGTGCACAGTTTCACTACTTTTTCACCTTTTAGCCCAGATAGCACAGTGCGTCAAATAACGTTATAATGCCGTCAAAGTGACGTCTCTTACGACAACAATCCGCCACTTTGACTGCACTATTACGCCACTTGACGCCACTGTGCTATCTGGGAGTAGGCAAAGAACAAACTTTATGAATGTCTCATGTATATAATTTGATGAACCTTCAGTTCTTATTATATCTTATTAATCTTCTTCGTCTGATAATTCTTGGTTGAGTATTTTTTATTTTCTATTCTCTCTAGTATCTTAAGTTGCCTTTCTAAGATGCTATTTCGCTCTTTTTGCAATTGTAATTGTTCTGTTTGTAATTCATACATTTTTTGAGCTCCGTCAGATATTTTGTACGCATTTCTTGTTTGGCATCACTTTCTCTTTGTAGCACAGCACAGATGGATTCCTTAACTGATTGTAGAGTAAGCGCCAATTTGCCATCTCGTACTTTTGCTTTTGTATTTATTAAAGATGAGCAACTGCTATCCGTTTATGGACGATCTGCTGCTACCTGCTACTGATAGAGATTCACTGTTAACTGCAGATGGTGTCCGAAGGTGGTGAGTTTAGTGCGATAGAAGATTGTTCTTCATTTTCATTCCTGTAATAGAAAACATTTTAAATTATATATCTAGAAATGAATTAAAAAACATCTTAAGGAGATGATTACTCACTGAGACAAATGTTGATTGACCACCCTTTGCAAAACGTCTTCTTGAGAAACCATTTCATTGCGGCCAGCTACAAAAGGTGGCACTCCACTGTGACTTTTTCCAAATAATTTTATCATTTCACTGCAAAGATACATATGTATTCTATTACTTATTCATTAACTACTAAATATAATACTAAATACTTAATAAAAACAGAATATTGTGAGAATAACAAAATAAAAATATAAAACAAAGTGACTGAACTGTTAATTATAAATGTTTAATTCAAAAATATTACATTTATATTTATATACAGAAAACACAAGATAGAACTTACTCTTCATATGGAAGAGGTTTAGTACCTTTCCCAGAACTGTTTTTTCCCATGGTCCGTTTAATATGTTTATCCCATTTCTTCTTCAACAATTTAAATTTATTTTTCATGTGATTTTTAGTAGCATTCACATAACCTCTTTCCTGGAAAGATTCTGCTATCGCTTGAAACATGCCTCTTTACTTTGATATTTCTTTTCTGGAATTTTTTTTCATGCTGTTCATACTCTGTGAAAAACAACATTATGGTTCTATGGTCCCAAATAAAATAGCCATCATTATTGACACCAGAAGTATTCTCTTTTTCATTATCTGAGCCTTGATTTGAGTCTTGAATTGAAGAGTCCAATGAAGATACAATTGTAGGCGTGTGCTGCATAGAGCTTGTTGCAGGAACCGTAACAGAAGGACTCTCATGGATTTTAATCTGAGGCTGAATTCTAGAAGGACCTGCTTTATTTGGTAAAGCATCCAAAAGTGAAGAGTCCAGTGAAGACACAATTGTAGGTGTGTACTGCATAGAGCTTGTTACAGGAACCGTAACAGAAGGACTCTCATGGATTATAGTTTGAGGCTGAATTGTAGAAGAATTTGTTTTATTCAGTACAGAATCCAGAGGCGCAGTTGTGGTTAGGAACTGTGTCGAGTCTGTTGTAATAGTTGCAACAGAAGTCTGGGGAGGCTTGAATAACTTTATTGACACCAGTTTAGGTTTCACAGCTAAAAAATAAAACAATATTAATATATAGTACAATATTCATGCAATTTAAATTACCTTAGAATAAAATCATTTAATCTATCTTTTAAAATTTATTTTATTAGTCAATTAAGTAAAAATATAACTAAAGTATTGTATTTAAGTAATCAGCATCATATAAAATTCTGATATAAAATTCTTACCTTTAAAAGAAGTCTCCATGATTGTTAATTTTGAAATATTCTCTGGACTCTAGACCCGACTGACTTGAGCAATGGCTACTGTTTACACTGCACTTCACACGCATGCGCGTGATGCGCGCATAACATAGCCCCAATTGCACCACCTTCGAAGGTGAGGCAAATAGAGCGTGCTCCTAATTGCTCCTTGGAGTATACTCTAACGTGACGCGAACATCTAGTCGACATCTTGGTTCAGGTGACGCGAACGTATTGCTAAATAGAGCGTGCTCCTAATTGCTCCTTGGAGTATGCTCTAACGTGACGCGAACATCTAGTCGCCATCTTGGTTCAGGTGACGCGAACGTATTGGAGCGCATTGGAGTGAGAAAGAGCATGTTGGGGCATGCGACGCGAACAAACCTTCAATTGTAGAATGGCATGTCGTAATTATATCCGACATACAACATGCG
>JASTWL010001671.1:0-27233 GCA_035220575.1 Temnothorax rugatulus | reverse complement strand
ACGACTCAGGGTGAGCCTCAGTACTCGAAACTTCTATTTCCATACGACTCCTATATCCTCCTACATCCTCTGGTCCCAGAATAATCTTTCGATATTCAATAAGCACATTCAGTTTAAGATTACTTCGTTATAACCGTACTTCGCTATTAATGTTAGTAAATTGTAACCAACATTGCCATTGTATAAGACTTTAGTAATATACTATCGTTTTACCTACATACCTATAGTCCTTGCATTTATTTAATATCCTTGCTCTCATTCTACATCCCTGGCGAATATCACCTTGTAAAGAAACGACGCCTAAGCGTCTGTGTTACTGGTCTTCCCCTTGTTCACTTCTGCACACGAGGCAGTGCTGTACGAGCGGCACGCTTTCGGTTGTTGAAGTCTGCATACGAGGCAGTGCTGTACGAGCGGCACGCTTTCAGTTGCTAAAATCTGGAGATAGACAGTGCTGTACGAGCGGCACGTCGAATCACCACAGCAACGGGAATCAACCACGTATATATACACTATCACTAATAAATGACTAAGACGCGGAAGGGCGGATTAAAACACCGCACTCGCAGATTAAAACGCTTCCTTTTCGAACTCCCTTACTCCCCTGTCCTGGGTACTGAACTCGACTACACCGGGGACACAGAATACGAGAATTACTTCGCCGCGAAGTCCGCGTGCAAAGCGGAACCGAAACCGAGGATTGTTAACATCGAACGTGTGCGCGCCATTTTCATAACAAGAGAATCGCGAGCGTTTATGGTGCGTCGTTTCTGCTATCGCCTCACTCCGATCAGAGAAACCGAATCACCGTCTATTCCGTCTTGGAGGTGGATCAATTCCATCAGGAAGGACGATCCCCGCCGCGCCCGGTACGCACAGAGACGCGCTGAGATTTTGCACCAGCACTACGGAGCCGCGACGCCAGAGCACTGGGGAACTGCAAGTCACCCCCTAGAGATCGATTAACCCCCACAAGGTAAGTGTTTGTTTCTTTATCGACCGCTGTTTCTTTACCGACCACTGATGGTACGTGTTTGTTTCTTTATCGACCGCTGTTTCTTTACCGACCACTGATGGTACGTGTTTATTTCTTTATCGACCGCTGTTTCTTTACCGACCACTGATGGTACGTGTTCGTTTCTTTATCGACCGACGTTTCTTTACCGACCGCTGACGATAAATGTTGTCTCTTTACCGACCGCTGATGGTAAACATTGTTTCTCTACCGACCGCCGATGGTAAATATTTGTTCTTTTACCGACCGCTGATGATACGTGTTTTACCGACCGTTGATGGTAAATATTGTTTCTTTACCGACCGCCGATGGTAAATGTTTGTTCCCTTTTTACCGACCTCCGACGGTATGACGGGCTCCTCTTGGATGTCAGTTACACAACGTCGTGTGTACTCTAGCTGGTTAGGTCGCGCCATTTGCGTCTTTACCACGTGCCGCCGCCATCGTGTAGTCAGCGCTACTTGTGCGAAGAGTGTTTCCGCGACTTACCGACTCGGCAAAGATCCGAATACGACCTTATCTTCAGACACTATTTGCACATAGGATTTCAATATCAAGTCGAGGAGTGCGATTCGTGCGACGTGGTAATCGGCGAATTACAGGGACCGCTAGGTTGTTCCACGTGTAGGTACATAATTCACGATATTACTAACGCCATCGAGAACAACGGCGAGCGACACTTTCTCGAACCTGAGCCAACCATCGTCTCTATTTCCCAAATCAACGCCCACTAAGAAAGCGTACATCTTGACCGACGCGATCGCGAATGTGTCCTAAACTCCCGGTTACCCGCCGACCGATAGGCGTAATTCCTGCTCCTACCCCACTTAAAACATGGCTCATGACCGGAATTTGCGTATACTCGTTCCTTTTCCGCAATAAGACCACCGGTGCCGTTATCTGCGAGGATTGCCGTTTTGGAGAATACCGATCGGCACGGCAGGAATTTAAGGGGGTGCTCAAGCATTTCATTCAATACGGTTCAAACACCGATTTACATAAGTGTTCCGCGTGTTTCAAAATCATTGATGACTATCGCCCCACGTACGAGTGCCGCGTGTGTTCCCCTATAGAGGAAGCTTTCGAACGTTACCTGTTGGATCATCGTGAAGAACCGCATAACTCTAATAGACGCGTGAGGATCAATATAGCAAAAACAGTTTGGTAGAAGGCCGGCCCATCGCGAATACCTTGATCGCGGGTATCCCCGGGTAGAACCCCTTGGTTCAACGACCCGACAAAGCGATCTAGTCCCCCGCGAACGATCCGAGCTCCGCGCTGCGGCCGCGATCCGCCGGGACGTAACAGAAGAGAGGAAGTGGAAGAAGTAATTAAAGAAATGAAAGAAAAAAAAGCAGCAGGTACGGATGGATTTCTAAATGAGGTATGGATATATGGAGGAAAGAGATTGAAGGAAAAAATATGGGAGGTATGTGATACAGCGTGGAGGACAGGAGAAATAGCAGAAAACTGGAAAGAAGGTATAATAGTACCAATAGTAAAGAAAGGAGAAGGAAAAGAAGCACAAGATTACAGAGGGGTGACATTAATGAACACAAGCTACAAAATATACGCGGCAATTTTGGCGAAAAGATTGGAGAATGAGGCGGAAGAAAGAAGAATATTACTAGAAACACAGGCAGGGTTCAGGAAAGGAAGGGGTACAATGGGGAATATATACGCACTGAATTATGTAATTGGAAGGGCTGTTAGCAAAAAAAGAGGGAAGCTAGTGGCAGCATTTATTGATCTGAAAGCAGCATTCGACTCCGTGAACAAAGAAAAAATTTGGGAGGTACTGAAAAGAGAAGGGATTAGTGAACAGCTGAGAACTAAGATAGAAGATCTGTACGAAGAGACAAGAAGCGTGGTAAGAGTGAAAGGAGAAAAGGGATCATTCTTCTGGACGGCCAAAGGAGTCAGACAGGGATGCCCGCTGAGCGCTATGCTCTTCATACTACTGCTGGCAGACTTAGAGGAAACAATGAGGAGGGGGCAAGATGGAAACGTGGTAGTAGGGAGAATAAAATTTTGGACGTTAGCATACGCAAACGATATAGTAGCTATAGCAGAGGATGAAGAGGAGATGAAGAGGATGATGAAAAGACTGGAGAAATATTTCGACAGAAAAAAGCTGAGAGTGAATGTAGGGAAAACAAAGGTAATAAGATTCAGGAAGGGAGGAGGTAAAATGAAGAAAATGGAATGGAAATGGAAGGGAGAAGAAATAGAGGAGGTAAAGGAAGTCTGCTATCGAGGCTACACATTCCAAAAGAACGGAGGACAGGAGGCGCATATAAAAGAAAGAGTAAGGAAAGCTACCATGGCAATGAAACAGGTTTGGGGAATAGGAAAAAGGTTTTTTGGAGGAGACTGGATAAGAAGAATTAAGTTATACGATTCGCTGGTAGCAAGCATAGCTTTATATGGAGCAGAAGTGGGGATGGAAAGAGAGAGAAAATAGAAAGAATGCACGAAAGGTATATAAGGTGGACATTGGGCCTAGACTGGAGCACACCCGGATACATGATAAGGGAGGAAACCAAGAGGGACAGAATGAGAGTAAGTGCTGATAAAAGGGCGATGAAATACGAGGAAAAACTGGAAAGGGGAGAGAGAAATGAGATTGCAAGAGAATGCTGGAAAGAAATAAAAGGGAATGTCAGGAAGGAAAAGGCAAATTGGGAAGAAGAGAGAAGGAGCTTCTATGAAAAAAGAGGATACGCAAGTGAGGAGATAGAAAGGAAAAGAGGAAATGGCTGGGGCAGTATAGAGGAGATAACAAGAATAGACAAAGACATTCAGAGTCAAGAGAGAGATGAAAGAGTCAGAGAGTCTAGATATAACAGGTGGTACAGGGAGATAGCAGAAATCAGAAGGCCAGAATACCTAGAGAAAAAAGGGAAAGAGAAGTCCAAGATCAGGATAGCGAGATTTAGGCTAGGTAATGAGATGAGAGGTGGAAGATATTGGGAACCAATAGAGAAAAGAAGCTGTAGAATATGTGGTGCAGAACCAGAGACATGGGAGCATGTGTTAGAGCGGTGCACAAGAGGAGAGGAGGAGGAGGAGAAGCCAGAAGGAATTGGCGAGAAGATCATAAGGATACTGAATAGTAAAGGAGAGGGAGAGAAATGGATGGCAGAGCTGGAGAGAAGAAGAAGGCAGGCTAATACAGCGGCAAGTTAGTCAGAAAGATTAGAGAATAATACAGATGATTTTTGTTGAGAAGGATAAGCGGAAGGTATTGGATTCAAAGAGAAAGGAAGAGAGCGGATTGAGGGTGAAAATGGACGAGGACAAGTCGGTGGAAACGAGGGTAAGAGAGAGGAGAAAGAAAGGAGAAAAGAGAGGAGAGGAGAGGAAAGCGGGAGGCCAAAGAGGACCACGGAAGAAGAAAGAGCGAAAAGGATGGAGGAGAATCTCCTTATGGATACGGACGAGGACAAAGCAGATAGGAAGAAAAAAGAATAGGAGAAATTTAGGATAGAAAGGAGAGATGAAAGGAGATAAAGAGAGAAGCATTAAGAGACAGAAAGGGGAGAAGGAGGTAAGATTGTAAGAATGTAAGAATAATCTTTAATGCAGTTATTTGCAGAGTGAACGTAGAATAAGAAAGAAGGAAGGCATCGAACAAGAGGAGGGAGAGAGCCGGAAAGAAAAGGGAAGAGCAGCGACAGAAAGGAGGAAGTCAGAGGGGTGCGGAATTAAAGGAAGCTGAAAGAGATGACCAGAAGGGTGCCGGATGGAAGACGAAGGGAAGGGAAATGAGATGTGAGGTCGCTCAATGACCAGGTCGGGGAAAGAAGAAATAAGAAAAATTATATTATGGATATAAAATGTATATGATTAACGATTGAATGTACAATGTATATGATTTTATTTGTATAGCAGAATTTGTAAAGATTTTTGGGAACGTTTTTACTGAAAAAAACGCCTTTCCAATCCCAGAAGGGGAGTGAAATAAAGATTAATTGATTGATATATATCTTTATATTTATATGCTACACAAATAATATAGATAAAAAAGTAAATAAAAGTTTAGTTTTTGTTTTTTTGCAATTTTTTCTAAATAATCACATGTTTTTAATTGCAGTGTTTTAAACAGTTTTAAACAGTAGTTTAAAACTGTTTAAAACAAAAATGTTTAAAACAGTGTCCACTGTTTTAAATCAGTTTTAATCAGACAGTTTTAAACAAATTGTTTAAAACATGCCAACCCTGATTTAGACAGAGGCCTCTCGATGGTTTGCCCCCCAGAGACCTGTTGTAAAACCAACAAGCCTGTGTCTTCTGCTGGGCAATTTTGAGGCCCATCTGTCTAATGGTGCGCACCACCGTCGCTGCCGCCACGTTGGCCAGTCTGGTCACTTCCTGCCAGTTCTCCCCGCCGACCCTTAGGTAAACGTCATTCGCGTAGCCGGATAACCAACAGTCGGCGGGGAGCGCAGCCCGCAGGACCAGGCCGTACCCTATAATCCACAATAGGGGTCCTAGGACGGACCCCTGTGGTACCCCTCGTTCAATGAGCACGACTCTGGTCACCCCGTCCTAATAACCCCCCGACGTACGTTAGCCTCCTGTCCCGAAAATAATCGGCAATAGCCGATAATAGCTAATAAGCCGGATAAGGTAATCCGGCACGCCGAACCTCCTTAGGGCCTCTCCTATTACAGGTCAGGGCAGGGAATTGAAGGCGTTGGAGACGTCAAACCCTATTCCCAACGCCACCCCACCCTCCCCTGTCACGGCCCCCGTGCGAGAGGTGACGCGTAGTATTGCGTCCACCGTGGACCTCCTCGCACGGAAGCCAAATTGATCAACGGAGAGGCCCCTACCCTTTTTTTTATTTTTTTTTATTTTTTTACGCGGGTGAAATCTTCCACCACCGGGCCCACCACGGAGCGGCAGGGGCAACCAGTCACGACGCCCGATCGCGGAGCGCCCCGCCGCGTCCGAGGGATGGCCCGGTGACCCCCCTTTCGGGGGGAAGACCCCCCGCCCCCGGGGTGGGGCGGAGGAGTGCCGGATTCTACGCGCGCGCGAGGCGCGCATAGCCTACCGGCTAAAACACCCGCGAGTGACCCTAACACCGTGCTATGCTGGGGGGCCCTGGGTAACGCAGTGATATCTTCCGCGAGCCCCCCGCACTTAGCCCCTTTCGGGCTATCGCGATTCCTAATTTGTGACGAATGGGCATCACCACCCCCATCCGCCACCCCTCCCTCCGCGGTTGCTGCTGTTGGAAGACAGCAGCAGCGGGCGAGCGGTCGGGGTGGGGGAGGAGTAAAGCTCCTCCCCCCTCGCGCCCCTCTAGTGGGTAGGCGGGGCCCGCGACCCCGAGGAGAGTCTAAACCTTCCCCCGGGTGATCCCGGCCTCCCGCCTTCGCGAACCGAAGAGGACGCATGTGGTGGAATCCCCTTGGGGAATCCGCCCGAACCCCCTCCTATCCGTTTCCTCCGCCGACCTGCTCGGCACCAACAGCGTCGAGAAGGGGGACCCCCACCTCTTTGGAGGTTTCGAGGGATCCGCCCTCCCGGCGCCCACCCACTCTCTCGTCTGACACGCACACCCCCCTTAACGGGGGGAGGCGCCCGGGCGTCGGCCCAGTTGCCCTAATTCCTGGTATATATAGTGGGAGTTAGCTCGTTGTCGAACTCCCTTACTCGCTGTCGCTGTGAAGAGAGGGCGGCTTCTCCCCTCCTTACCCTCTCGTCCGCCTCCTTTTGCGACATGACCTTGTCGCAAAAGGAGACGAACGCCTCCCAATTTTCTCTTCCTGCCTCTCCCGCCCGAACCGTCGTGGCAATGACGGCCGGGAGGGAGAGGTCTCCTCCGATCTTTGCCCGGAGGGCACGGCGCTCATCCGCCCACGCTGGACAGTGCTCCAGTGTATGCTGCGCCGTGTCCGCCCCCTCCGGGCAGTGCCAGCAGCGCGTGGTGCGCTCTCGCCCTATACGGTGCAGGTAGTGGCCAAAGCACCCATGGCCCGTTATCACCTGCACCGCGTGGAAGGCGAGGCGTCTTCGCCTGGCGCCTTCCACCCACTCCTCGAATACCGGCTGGACGGTTTCGACGACCCTTGTCCCCCACTCCTGGCGGGGGTCCGCTAGCCACTCTTGCCAGCGGTGGATAAGGGTCGCCCTCGCTTCGGACCTCAGCGCCGCCCTCGCTCTTGGCGTGATTTCCCCCCGCTCCTCGCGTATCTCGCGTATGAGGTCGTACGTTTCACCGTACGACCTCGCGAGGAGGTGAACTGGGGGAATCGCCGCGAGGGTGGTCGCCCCCACATGGGCGACGGTCCTGTACGCTCTGGAGGCTCGTACAGCTATAATACGCTGTACGGCCTCCATTTTCCTCCTAAGGCGGAGGGTTTCCCCCCATCTTCTTCCACCATACTGGTGCGGCGTACAACAATATGGAATGGACCGTCGCCGTGTACAGGCGACGCACGCGGCTGCTGGCTCCGCCGAGGTTCGGTAATAGCCTGGACAGGCTGTTTGCGACCTGTTTGGCTCTTGGGACCACGCGGCCGACATGCTCGCCGAAGTTCCGCTCGCCGTCCAGCCACATCCCCAGGTATTTCAGCTGAGGAGTGGTCGGGACTTTGACTCCTCCTATTCGGAGACTGAGCCCCACCGGTGGTGGCCCCCGCTTGTTCGACCCGCGACGGTCGTAAAATACCGTCGCCTGGGTCTTTTGCGGAGCCACCTTTAGGCCCAGTCTCTCGATGGAGCGCACCACGCTCGCTGCTGCTATGTTGGCCAGCCTGTAAAGCTCTTGTCATCCCTCCCCGCTGACTCCCAGGTATACGTCGTCGGCGTATCCCGAGAGCCAGCATCCACTGAGGAGGGGTGTCCCGAGGACCAGGTTGTATTCTATGATCCAGAGCAGGGATCCAAGAACGGACCCCTGCGGGACCCCACACTCCATTAACCTGATCCTCAGGACTCCGTCCCGGTCCGTGTAGGACAGGCCCCTGTCCCGGAAATAGTCCCGGACGACCTCGATCAAATATATGGGGACCCCGAAGTCTAGCAGGGCCCCCATGATGACCGGCCAGGGGAGAGAGTTGAACGCGTTCATCACGTCAAACGAAACTCCCATGACAACTCTCCCCCCGGCAATTTCGGCCTCCGTCCGGGCGAGAACGCGCCTAATGGCGCCCGGTCGTCTCCGGGACAGGTGCTGGACGAGGCGTTCAGCGATTATTTGCTCAAATATCTTCCCTGCCTCGTCCAGCAGGCACACGAGCCGGTAGGCGGACGGCGAGCCCGCAGGCTTGCCCGCCTTTGGCAGGAGCACCAGGCTGGCCTCCTTCCATTTACGGGGGAAACGGCCGGCTCGTAGACACGCTGTAAATATCTTTTGCATCCTGCCGGCCATTTCCCCTGCGGCCAAGAGCCACGCTCGCCCTGGAATTCCATCAGGGCCAGGGGCTTTGCCTCTCTTGACCCTGTGGAATGCCCTCGACCAGTGGTGCAAGATCTAGCCCTCTAGCACCAACGGTGCTCTTGGAGTGGGGATGGGCAGAGATGCCAACTTTACGTTTTAGAAACGCAACCGAGCGCTTCGGCTGGCTTCGGCCAGCTTCGAGCGCGTCAGCGGTAGAAAAGGATAGACAGATCTGCTGTCTTCTTCTTCTCTCTCGAGCTATGGCTATTAGCTATGCGATTTCGGATCTCGTGAATGTACAGATGTATTTTTCAATAACTCTCGTCAGTCGCTAAATGTATCTTAGATATATTAAAATAATACTTTTCTAACTTCTTCATATGTTTAATATAAATATCTTCCCAATAATTCCCAATAATTGTATATAATTACATTAGACATGCATAAAATATTTTTCCTTATAAAATAAAAGAATAAATATAATTTAACAAATAATATGCATAAATCTTGTAACATATTTAAGAACATATTTATGTATTTATGTTCTTAAATATGTTACAAAATTTATTTTGGTTGTAGTTAACTTACATTAATATAAGTTTACTATATAATACATATTATTATATGATACATATTATTCTATCATACATATTAATGACGGACAGAAATGAATAATATTAAAGACACATAATATTACATTGTAATAATAGTATATATATATATATATATGTGTGTGTGTCTTACAAATAATTGCTATTGCAAATTTAAAAAATGCATTTTCTGCTGTGAAATTAGAATGTGCGTGTTATTTGCGTATACTAAACATAATGTATAATTTATTATGATTTAAAGTAGTCTTCCACACTACCCATGAGGTGCCACTAATAAAGCGCGTTAGGTTTTTTTACGTGGACCGCCTGTAGCCCTATCATACCACATTTTAATATATTGCAAATTTCGGTATGCTTGGTATGCTTAAGAAGATATGATGTTGAGTTATAATAATTTACATTGTTAATAAAAAATCAGAACAGATACAAATCGTTTTAGGATAACACCTTGTATATATAAAATGTAGTGTTAGGAAAAGGATTTAAGAAAAAAATAAAAGCAATATATAATTTTTTTTTATTTTTTAATAATTTATGTATAAATTATATGTATGGCCACCCCGGCCACCCCGGCCACGCCGGCCACCCCGACCACTCCAGCCACTCCGACCACCCCAGCCACCCCGACCACCCCAGCTACCTTGGCCACCTCAGCTACCTTGGCCACCCCGGCCACCTCGGCCACCCCGGCCACCTCGGCCACCTCGGCCACCTCGGTCACCTTGGCCACCTCTACCACCTCGGCCACCCCGTTGCTGGTACCACCTGGCACGGGCTTTACCCGCTCCTCTTTTCCGTTTTCCTAAAAAATAAATGTAAATAAACATTATTAATAAATAAAATAATATACATATTAATTAATATTATTACATATTATACATTGTTTATAAACTTATAAATAATATTTTGTCACATAATAAAATGATCAAGATGAAGCAATATTAAGGAAAGTTCTATTAGACAAAAACGCTAATTCATTTATTTTTAAATATTGTACCTTCATTAACTGGCAGCGGCTGCTGCTGCTGTTGTTGCTGCTGCTGCTGCTGCTGCTGCAGCTCCTGCTCCTGCTCCTGCTGCTGCTCCTGTTCCTGTTGCATTGGAACAGGCTGCTGCTGCTGCTGGTAGAGGAAATCCAGCTTTCGCTGCATTTCCTCTAAAATTATTGCCACTTGTGACTTTGGCTTCGTTGGGTTTTCTGTACAAATAATTGGATAATCAACAATTAATAAATATATCTCAAAGCTATAAACAAAATTATAAAAACGCTTCTGCCTATTATCAAACCATCTTCAATATAAATCTTCACGCAGCAAACACAATGTTACATGAAAGGAATACCCTGTATAACATGTTATAGTTACATTGTTCAGTAGGAAATATTACAACTAATATGTACATCACATGTAACATGTGTAATTCCAGTGAGAAATGATGATCGAAAAGACATCGAATCGACGTCGAATTGATGCCTTTTCGACGCAAGAAACATCGATTCAATGTCGATTCGACATCGATCTGATCCAATCATTTCTTTCTGAGATACTAAACAAATAACGCAATTAACAAAATTTGTAGTTGTTGATTAATAAAGCCAGTAGCATATATTCATAACAGTTTAATAAATGAGATAAGATTGAACTTTATCGAATCTTTTATCGAATTACGTCAATAAATGTATCTTATTATTATTATATTTCACTGGATAAACTCGTCTTCTCATTTGTTGAAATGCTATAAATATCACTGGCTTGATTGATCAACAAGTGCACATTAAAAAAATTACGTTTAATATTACGTTACGTTTTTAATTATTATATTTTATTAATTCAAGTTTGTGGTATTAATTATACTATAACGTGGCTTGATAGTAGACAGAAACATTGAAATATAATGATTACTTACGGGACGATTTGTCTGCCATGTTCTCCTCTTGCATGTCGAAACCAAAATAGTGGAAATAGCGTTCGCTTCGTGGTCCACGCCGCGCCGCCACTCGTAAACAATCACGTTGCGCGTTGTACATTGTTTCTCTTTTTTTTTCTCTAAAGTGGAGACGCGGCTCACCAGAAAAACAGTTGACGAACTTAGAGATACGCTCACAGAAAGAAAGTATAATATACGTGTGCGCTCGAAGCATTCGTGTATAAGTGAGCTGCGTCTTCACTTCGACATAGTGTCATAAGCGTAATAATCACGCTTATTGAATTAAAATCTTGCAATCAGTATCATTGCAGAAAGCTGAAACAGACTGTGTAAGTTTTTATATATAATATATATTTTATATGCATATATATATATACATACATAGACATTAAAATGAGCGATTTATCAACAAAGAAATGTAAGCGAAGCTTTTCAGAAGCTTGGCTTAACGATGATAAATGTAAAAGTTGGATACGGAAAGTTCCTCTTAATGATAGTTTATTTCATTGCATAATATGTAAGAAAGATTTTTCTTGCAACACGCGTATTGCAAGACATGCGGATTCTGCGTGTCACATAAATAACGTTAAAAAATCCACACATGAAGTATCAAATAATGATACTGTAATTGACAATAATACTGTCTTGGAAAAAAACACTTATGATGTACAAACATTTCGCGACCACAATGGTTAGAAATTAAGCAATTCCAACCATGGTTGCGTGAGGCATCACATGATAAAAAATTGTGTTTTTGCTCTTTTTGTGAAAAATATATAATTGCTAAGTTGTGGCATATCTATCGTCATGCAGAATCCGTTAAGCATTCAACAATTGCTAATCAAAAAAAAGAAGAAAAAAAAAGTGACGAAAATGTCAGTGCAATCAATGAATCACTTTTGTCGTACGAGGAGCAAAAAAAGGCGACAGAAATTAAATATGCTGCCTTTATTACTGAAAAAAACCTTGCGTATCAAACTGCAGAACAAAATCTCACATTTTTTCAAAAAGTAATAACAGATTCTAAAATATTGCCAAACATGACAATGAGTCGGACTAAATGTCAAAAAATTGTTTCTAATGTGTTGTGTCCAATTGAAACGGATCGTATTGTTAATATTATTCAAAATACAAAATTTTGTATTTTTATTGATGAAACGTCGGACATTTCAAATCAGAAATGGATGACATTTCTTGTTTGATATGTCGAGCCTAAAACATTAGATACTCGCTCACAACTAGTTAAATTAATTAATATTGATGCGAGAAATAGTAGCGCGGAAAAATTATTTGAAGCATTTAACAATGAAATGTTGGAATTACAAATTCCATATTCAAATATTGTAGCTTTGTCGAGCGACAATGCATCCGTTATGTTGGGCAAAAATCTATCCTTAAAAAAAAAACTTGAAGAAAAGTGTACAAAATTATTAACATTACCATGCCCATGCCATTCCGCTTCGTTAATTGCACATACTGCATGTAGTAAAATTCCAGAGTATTGTGAGGAATTTGTAAAGAAAATACCAAATTATATTAGCAATAGCCCAAAACGAACTGCTATTTTTCAAGAATTTATTGAATGTTTCCAGAAAAGAAACTGCAAAATTTTAAAGTTGGCCGATACACGATGGCTTTCTCGCCATTCATGTATTGAGAGACTTATTGAATTTTGGAGTACTATTGAGCTTTTTTTAAGAGAAATTGTAACGAGTGAAAAGACAAAGTCTGGCGAATATTTATTATCTGTAATGCAAAATCTTGATGTAAAAGCATACTTATTATTTTTAAAATATATTTAAAATTTTTTAAATTCTTTTAATGCATTCTTCCAAAGTAACGAAACAAGAATTCAATTATTACAGCCAAAATCACTTCAGTTCCTAATTATAATCTGTAAACATTTTATAAAATCGAACGTTTTAAATAATGTAAATAATAATTTCGATTTTTGTAACAAAGAAAATAAAAAATCCTTAAATGAAATAAATTTAGGACCTGAATGTGAAAATTATCTTAATCAAGTAGTCATACAAGGGCATATAGATGTAGTTGTAAATGTTCGGGAAAATTGTTTAAAATTTTACATAACTACTGCCCAAGATATTTGCAAAAGATTGCCAATTAACGACAAATTTTTATCAAAATTAAAAGCTTTCGAATCGGAAACAGCTTTACGTGATGTTAACAGAGAAACTTCGTTTAATGATGTCTCTTCTGTTGCTCAAACTATTGGTGAATTTGATGACAACTGTTTGAAGAAAGAATGGTTTGCTTTATATCAAGATATTACAGAAATAGAAAAAGATAATTTGCGACTAAATTTTGATGATATGTGGAAACAAATTTTTTAATGTTCTCATTAGTATCCCAATTTGAAGTCTCTTTTAAATGTTAGATCGATGCCAAATTCAAATGCTGAGGCAGAAAGAGTTTTTTCAATTTTGCCGGATTTAAAAACAAAAAAACCAAATAAACTTTTGTCTGCTAGTGTCAATGCTTCTTGTGTTGTTAAATCAGCTTTGAAAGCGAGAAAAGAATCTGCTGCAGACATAACAATTACCAAAGAACATTTATCTTTAATGTCAGCGGACAAATTATATGCTGCAAATCCCAGAAAACAAACAAGTAATTTAACATTATATGCTGCAGATGAAAATGAAATTACTAGTCCCTGCTCGTCTACTGTACGATAGAATATAACACAATGCCTTAAAATAAAATTTATTTTACAGGCATTATTATATACATTATTACAGGGATGATATTCACTACATCTATAAATAATAGATGTTTTAAAAATCTGTCAAACACTGCCTATTAAACAGTTTATAGCAATTACATCTATACTATGTAAGTGCTACATTTATATTTATTGGGCGTGTTAGACATTAAATGTATAAAAAATACATGTGTAAAAAACTGTCTGACACACCCTGTGTGTTGGACATCAAATCTATAAAAAATACATGTGTAAAAACTGTCTGACACACCCTGTGTGTTGGACATCAAATCTATAAAAAATACATGTGTAAAAAACTGTCTGACACACCCTGTGTGTTGGACATCAAATCTATAAAAAGTACTTGTGTAAAAAACTGTCTGACACACCCTGTGTGTTGGACATCAAATCTATAAAAATAATCAATTAATAGATGGCAATAAGAGTCAGGCGCGGTACGTAGTGCGCAAGTACAGAAATTAATAGTTACATAGTAACAAATTAAAATGTATATATATATATACATATATTCCCAACTAATAGACTGCGCGCTGATTATTTGTCGGACTTGAAACACAGCTAATCGTTGGAAATTTTAATACCCTTCCCTCCCCGGAATTAAATATACGCGATTTAATTCTTAAAAAACTGTAAAGAATTTATTGCGAAAAATATTACCTCAGCCAGGATTCGAACCTGGAACCTCCCTCATTCCGTGAAGGGCGTCGTACCAATTCGACGCTATAAAAAATACATATGTAAAAAACTGTCTGACACACCTTGTGTGTTGGACATCAAATCTATAAAAAATACATGTGTAAAAAACTGTCTGACACACCCTGTGTGTTGGACATCAAATCTATAAAAAATACATATGTAAAAAAACTGTCGGATACACTTTGTGTGTTGGACATCATATCTTCTTAAGCATACCAAGTAAAATTTTTAATATATTAAATGTGGTATGATAAGGCTACAGGCGAAGGTCCACATAAAAAAACCTAACGCGCTTTATTAGTGGCACCTCATGGGTAGTGTGGAAGACCACTTTTAATAATAATAAATTATACAATATATTTAATATACGCAAATAACACGCACATTCTAATTTCACAGCAGAAAATGCATTTTTTAAATTGCAATAGCAATTATTTGTAAGACATATACACACACACACACACACACACACACACACACACATTCCTTCTGACGGAAGAGACCACCACTTTCTCGCAGCTTCCGTTGACAAACAATATGTACGTTATATTAATGGCAAATAAATTCAATGACAGACAGAAGATATTTATTACGGACAATATTTATTACACGCTTATGCTTTTTAAGCGTAATGTCTAATACTACGGGTCAGATTTGCTATTATAAAAATAAAAAAAAATCTTATTAATCTAATAATAGGGTATTACAATAGGGTATATTTATAATTAAACAACTAGCAATATACATATTATACATACATCTTTATTAATCAATCAGGTAATCAGTAATGTCACATATTCGGCTATTTTTGAAACATTCTTCGATCCATTTACATTTGACAATTTGTATCGACGTTTGCTCACGTGCATTCACGTTTCTCACAACAGTGCATGTCTCATCGCTTGTGTCTTCTACAAATGCATGCGTAACGGAATTATCAATTTTATCTTTAACCGTGCCTGACATGAAACGGAATTTAAATGTAGCATTACACGATCGATTCGCAAAAAATCCAATTATATCTCTAAACAGAGAATAAGGCGATGTACTCCCGAATAATTCCTTGTCCATCTGTTTTTCCTGCTCACTGGTTAACTGGTTGTCCGCAAGCTAAATAATTTGCACAATTAGATTAGTGCGATAATTTTTATATATTTTTAGTAATGAACGTTAATTTCAAGTACCTCGTTCGTCATCTTGCCAAATGAACGCTTCAAACTTTCTTCATTTGCGTCAACAAAAAAATTATCGTAATATTCGTCATAGTTTTCTGCAACTTTATGTCTAGTAATGTCCCGACTGCATAATAATTCCCATGGTAAAAAATCTAACGAAGCAGAGTCGGATTGATTGGTGACACGTTTAAACCAATCCAAAGTTACAACATCGTACTTTCCTTCGCTAAACTTTATGACTGATACCGCTCGTAACTGAAAAAGGAATTTGTTCTATTAGTTCGATAACTATTGGATATATTCAACTTTGAGTTGCGCGATATATATATCTTACCGTTTTATCATTGCCTACTATCACGCAGAACGTTGTTTTCATTGGATTCTGAACAATTCTTGCGCTATGCTGTTGCAGTATTTCTTCAATCTGCTCTTTCGGCAATTCGTCGGTGCCATTAATCACACAAATTTCTTTGCCGTCTAATAGTCGCGTGAGTGGTATTACATTGCTGTACATTTCGCTGTCTTTCCTAGATAGATTGATAGAAAATCATCAGTAACATAATTTCGGTATCTAATATGCTGTCAAATAAGAATAAATTGTTTGTAACTAACCTGGCCTTTTAATTCTGATCGGATCTGGCAAAGCGATGCAGAGGTGGCTGCAATTGCTAATTGCGATCGCGCACGGGTTCGAGCCGGCCTGTCGCGACGCGTGAAACACTTTCAGATCTGTCACTGACGCTAGATTAGTATGGATCTTGGTACGATTTCGTGCGATTCGAAAGTGAGTTTGTCCACAAGACAGCCTCCTTTACCCACCTACCGATCTAACCTCACGCGATGAGCTCGATTGTTCTTCTAAGTTAAAAAAAAAAAAGGCAGCCACGAGGCGACGCGTTCCGCGTTTCTGTTACGTTGCTTCCGTAATGCTCTTTCAAATGCTAGATTTTACAGATGTATTTTTCAACAACTCTCGTCAGTCGCTAAATGTATCTGAGACATATTAAAATATTACTTTTCTAACTTCTTCCTATGTATGTATGTATGTATGTATGTATGTCTTTATTTCATATCCCCGTAGGGTTCAAAAGGCGTTTTTGCCTAGGAACGTTCCCAAACCTTTTATAAACTCTCTACAACATCCTCTTAGCCTACTTATTCTAACTTATACTACTTAACCTAATGGTGTGGATGTGCGCTTCTGCTTCTGCGTCCGCCCACGCCGGCCGCTCGCACACACACACACCCCCTCCGCAAAAAGGACTTCCGTTTCCTCTTGCTTCCGATTTTCAAATCAACCCGCTCCTATTTCCTTCTATCGGCTTATCACACATTCTCTCTCTCATTCTCATTCACCTCTCATTCACACCCCTCACCCTCCAGCCCTTCCATGTACTCCCTCCTGCTTCAGTCTTTCTCGATCTTCCTCATCCACCATTCTCCCTCCCCCCTCTCTCCCAGCACCCATCTCCTTGCCTCCTGCCAACTCCCCCCTCCCTCGTCCCACTCCCTACACCGTTCCCACGTATGTTCCCACGTCTCCTCCTCTCCCTCGCACAGTCTGCATATCCTTTTCTCCTCCACCTCCCAGTACCTTCCCTCCCTCATTTCGTTCCCCAGTCTAAATCTCGCCACTCTGTTCCACCTGCTTTCCCCCCACCCTTTCTTTAAATACTCTGGTATCCCTTCCTCTTTCACTTCCTTGTACCATTTACTGTATCTGGACTTCTTTATTCTCTCCCATCTCTCCGCTCTTTGCACCTCTTTTTCCCACTTCACCATCTCCTCCAATCTTGTCTCCTCCCCACCTTTTCTCTCCCCCTCTCCCTCCTCCCACAAGCCTCTGTCGCTCAGATACTTCTTCCTGCCCTCTTCCCAATCCGAGAGCCTCCCTCTTCTCCTTGATCTCTCTTTCACTTCCTCCCAGCACAATCTCGCCAGCTCACTTCCTCCACCCTCCTCCAGCCTCCTTCCAAACCCCCACACCCTCCTGCCTGCCCTGCCTCTCAGTTTTTCTCTCTGCAGCTCCTCCCTCACCAGGTACCCCGGCGTCCTCCTGTCTACTCCCAACACCCATCTCAGGTATCTTTCTTCCAGTCTCTCCATCCCCTCCCTTTCTTCCCAACCCCATATTTCCACCCCAACTTCTTCCTATGTTTAATATAAATATCTTCCAATAATTTCCAATAATTGTATATAATTATTACATTAGACATGTATAAAAATATTTTTCTTTATACAATAAGAGAATAAGTATAATTTAACAAATAATATATATAAATCTTGTAACATATTTAAGAACATAAATACATATTTATGTATTTATGTTCTTAAATATATTACAAGATTTATTTTGGTCGTAATTAACTTATATTAATATAAGTTTACCATATAATATGATACATATTATTATATCATACATATTAATGACGGACAGAAATGAATAATATTAAAGACACATAATATTACATTGTAATAATAGTGTGTGTGTGTGTGTGTGTATGTCTTTAATATTATTCATTTCTGTCCGTCATTAATATATATGTATGATATAATAATATGTATCATATTATATAGTAAACTTATATTAATGTACGTTAACTACGACCAAAATAAATCTTGTAACATATTTAAGACATAAATACATAAATATGTTCTTAAATATGTTACAAGATTTATGTATATTATTTGTTAAATTATATTTATTCTCTTATTTTATAAGGACAAATATTTTATGCATGTCTAATGTAATTATATACAATTATTGGGAATTATTGGGAAGATATTTATATTAAACATATGAAGAAGTTAGAAAAGTATTATTTTAATATATCTAAGATACATTTAGCGACTGACGAGAGTTATTGAAAAATACATCTGTACATTCACGAGATCCGAAATCGCATAGCCAATAGCCATAGCTCGAGAGAGAAGAAGAAGACAGCAGATCTGTCTATCCTCTTCTACCGCTAACGCGCTCGAAGCTGGCCGAAACCAGCCGAAGCGCTCGGCTGAGTTTCTGAAACGTAAAGTTGGCATCTCTGCCCATCCCCACTCCAAGAGCACCGTTGGTGCTAGAGGGCTAGATCTTGCACCACTGCCCTCGACAGCTCCTCCTCGTTGACCCCCCATTCCTCCTGCCATTCCTGTTCCGGCATTGCCGGTAATCGAATCTCTCCCCCGTCGTGCCGGGGGAAGAGCGTGTCGACAACTTTGCCGACGAATGGGGGGTCTAGCGTCTTGGTGAGTGGGGGCGCCCAGGGCTTCAGCTTGTCTTGGACAAGCTTATACGGGCGCCCCCACGGGTCCTCCTCTACGCTGTCCAGGAACTCTTTCCAGGCGAGCCCCTTGGCCGCGCGTATAGCTCGGGAGAGGTCCTGGCGGGCGGAACGCCAGGTCTCTCCCGCCTTCTCCACCGTAGGGCCGCGTCTCCCGGTGCGCGCCCTCTGCCAAGTTCTCTTGGCCCTCCCAGCGGAGCGTCGAAGTTCCGCGAGTTCTTCGCTCCACCAATAGGCTTGATTTCGGAGAGGGAGACGACGAACCCGAGGCATTGCTACATCGCAGGCCTTTGTCATGATTTTGACGAGGCCCTCGACCTCGCCGTCTATCTCTCCCCCCCCCCTATCTCGCCCTCCCTCTCTTTCTCCCAATTGAGGGCGAGAATCGCTGCACCAAAGTGATCCCCGTTCATCTTCCTCAGGGCCCATCTCCGCTTCTGCCTATTCGCGCCACGGCGGCGGGCGAGCACTTCTGGCGGGGTGGCACGGACCGTCATCTCTATGTAGAGGTGATCAGAAAGAGTTTCTTGGTCCGTGACCACCCGCCAGTCGCATATTTCGCAGGCCACAGGGGGGAGTGGCCCAAGTGAGGTCTACCACCGACCGACGACCCCTGCTGCCGCACGCATGTGCTCTCTCGGCCCGAGTTTATGATACTCAGGCCGAAGCCCGCCGCCCAATCTTCCGTGACGCGGCCCCTCCAGTTTGTCTGCGGGGGACCCCATAACGCTGACTTCGCGTTAAAGTCCCCCGCGACGATGACCCGGCCGGACGAGCAACTACGGATGCAATCCTCAAGGTCGGAAAGCAGCCGCTCGTACTCGGCGGGGGGCCATCTTGGAGGGGCATACACCGGAGCCACAACGGAGATGGACCCTGTGTCTACCATGACATAACCCGCCCCGGCCTTTCTGAGAGTGCAGGGGGGGCCGTCGGTAGGGCCCTCCAGGTGATCGCGACGGAGCCCTCGGTATCCCCCACCCAACAGGTGATTCCGGGGAACTTTGTAGGGCTCCGCAGCGATGCCCAAACCACACCCGCGCTCTGCCAGGGCCTGACAGAAAAGGTCCTGGGCTGCGCGGGCGTGGTTCAGGTTGGATTGGAGTATCCTCAAGGCCATTTAACGAATGTATCCTGGCCCTGGGGATTCCTCCACTCCTTCCCTCACGTCGTCATTCTGCGGGGGAACGATCCCCGCATCCACCGCTCCTTCTGTCACTATCGGCAACGGCTCCACCATCGGCGATGACCCCTCTTTGTCCGCGCTCTTCGCAGACTTCTTCGGAGGGACCTCTGCCTCTGCCTCCGCCTCCATCTTTTCGGCGGGTTCGGGTTTCTTAAGTTCTCCCCCCGCCTCCTTCCTCTTCCTCTGGGGCCTTTGCTCCTTTGGGGGTTCCAGTGGAGCGATTACCCCGGCAATCACCTTCCCTCCTTCAGTGACTTTGAAGCCCGTCACTTTGATGTCGGTCTTCTTTGTCGGTTTGGGCTTACTCTTTCCCACCGCCGCCGACTTGTCACTTCCGGGCTTCGCCGCGTCTTTCTTTTCGGCGGCTTTTCCCCCCTTCTTCATCCGGCAGCCTTTGCAAGCTGGTCCCCCGATCCTATGATCGTGAGGAAGCCCCTTGTCCTTGCACACCGCGCAATTCACTGGGGCTTGGCATTCCCGGGCTGGGTGGCTGTCCTCGCCGCACCTATAGCACACCCCGGTGCGATCCGCTTCACTGCGGCATGTCGCCCGGGTATGTCCCATCTCGAGGCACTTATAACATTGGAGTGGCCTCTTATCCAGCATTGTTACCTTCGCTGGCGACCACCCCAATGTTATCTTTCCCTCCCTAACCAGGCCGTTGGCCACGGCCAATGGGCACTTGACCACAGCAGTACATAACCCATTGGCCGCTTTTCTGATCGGCCCGACCTTTATGGTCGTCAGACCGGTGTTGCCCTTCTTTGCGAGGGTCTCGCCGATCTCTATTTCGCTCACCGACTCCTCGAAGTCGGCGACTCTGACGTCTGCCGTCATCGTTGGACGGCCGACCCTAACCCCCTCCTTGCCGGCGAGGGCCTCAGCCATTCTGCTCGCAAGGGCATCGGCCTTCTCGGCGTTGCATTGCCCTGCAATCTCTAAGCTAATGGCCCCTGTCGCCGTTCGCCTGACGTTGGGAGCCTTCGTGATTCCGAGGCTCTCCAACTGTATTCTACTCCTGACGATACCCATGCACTCGACATACTCGTCTGCCGGGCACGTCAGGGTAACCGCCGCCGTACGCGGCACCCTTCTCCTCTTCTTCTTTTCCTGTTGGGGGTGCGACTGGCCTTTTGCCTTTGCCCCCCGATTTTACTCCCTGCTCGGGCTTCTTCGTGGCGTCGTTTCTCCCGGCGCTTTTTGCTCGGTCTCGCGATTGAGCCTGAGATTGAAATTAAGATTTCTTCCCTTTACCTTTCCTCCCTCTCACTTGGGTCCATTCCATTTCTTCCGTTGGTCTTGGGCCGCCTTCCGTGGACTTGGTGGCGACCTGTTTTTCCTTTTTCCTCAGTACCTGAGGATGCGTTTCCTTCGCGTTCCTCGTGGGAACGGGAGCAGGATTGGGCGCTTTCCGCCCCAGTACCTGAGAACAGGGTTTATCCCCGGTCATCGTGGGAGCAGTTGGTTCGGCTGTGATTGCGCCGCGGGCTTTGCCACCTTCTTTCCTTTGCCTCTCTCAATCTTTCCGACTGAGGCGACAGACATCTCCTTTTTGGCTGGAGGAGAGATCGCCGAGTCTCCCTTTCCTCCTCTCTCATGTGTCTGAGGGATCATCGCCCTCATGTTCGTCATGAGCCGCCCCTCTATCTCTACCATCTTCTCCTTGACGCAAGTCACGAGCATGGTCGCTAGCCTCTGCTCCATGCCAGGCTCCTGGCCCGCCTCCTGCCGCGCTGGTACCGCAGGGTCGATGACTACTTCCCTCCTCCCCTGCAGAGGAGGTCTTATCGCTGCCGGTAGGCCCTCTTTCGCGATCGTCTCCATCACTCTGTCTCTCGAGTTCGCTACTTCCTCCTCCTGCTCATCATCTCCTCTGCTGAAGAAGAATTCGTTGTCAGAGGACGACGATGATGTAGGTATCTTCCTTTTCTTCGATGACTTCTCCCTCCTTGGTCGTGCGTTGTCTCCTTCCCCCCGCTGGATCTGCGTTTCCTCCACACTTCATCGTATATCCAGCAGCTCCTGCAGCATTTGTGAGTACTGTGCCTTCACTCCCTGAAGGGCCACGAGCTCTTTCTCCTGTGCGGCTAACCTGCCCCGGAGCGCCTCTAGCTCGGCGTCCCTTCCAAGCAGGTAGCCGGGTTTTTCGTACCGTTGTACGAGAAGGGTTAGAGCGGCCTTTATCTTGGCCGTCGACTTATTAAGTGTACCCTTGTATTTCACCTTTTAGTGATCCTGATTTCTCGGCCACTAAATCTATGCCGTTGATGGCTTCGAACACCACCAATGGTAAGACCTCCGCTGGAGCTAAGCTGAGCTCCTCCATAGCTTTTATCTCCTCCACTTTTCTATTATGGGAGAGATTCGCTTGTACGATGGAATCTCTCAGAGTTCTAAGCTCTTGAGCCTTCTCCACCAGCTCCTTCGACGCCTTCTGTATCTGATGGAGGTAGTATCCCCCGTTTTCAGCCAGGCGGTCCCTACCCCCCTCCTGTCCGACTCCTACTAGGGAGGGACAATCTGCCCTTGCCCCTAGCTGGTCTACCCTTTGGACTGCCACCATCAACACGCTTCTGGCCAGTCCCATTTCCTCCCTGCTGGGTCGTGCCGGCCCTTCTGGATTTGTCCCAGCCTCTTCTGTCTCTACGTATTCAACATCAACATCAGAGTCGGAGTGGTCGTCGAGTGAGTCGGGCCTCGGAGATTTTGTTCTCCATCCCCCGATCCGACCTCGACCTCGACCTCGACCTCGACCCTCGTACCCGACCCCGGCAAGCCCGTTTTTCTCCCTCCTTTCCGCGCCCGCGGCTTCTGCTGCTTCTTACTGCGGCTTTGCGACCTACTCGGTCCGTCGCTTCTCGCAGCCATGTCCCTCTTCTCCTCCAGGATTGTTTTCCCTTCTTGCAGGTCTTGGCGGTCCTGTTCCTTGTGGAGACGCCGTTATTGCCAGTCCTGTCCTCCTCCTCCTCCGAGCTCGTCTCGTGATTATTGTTTTTGAGTGAGATGTCTGTCATGATTTGGATTTGAAACCACACCCCGCTGCGGTCTTTATGCGGGTGGCCGGGCGCGCCCCACGGCCGACCGGAATCTCTCCCGGCCGACCGTGCCCCGGTGTACTCACCTGGGGACCCACCCATTCCCTCGGGCCCCCGGAAAAAGCATCGGGGGCGCTGTTACCCCGTCTCCGAAGAGACGGAGTCTTCCCACCCCCCGGCGGGACGGCATCCCTGCCCGCCTCGGAGGTGAGGACCAACCCTCCCCGGACCCCAGATCCCCACAAAGGACACTCTCCCGCCCCGCCGGAGCACCGGCGTGCAATGGGCGAGAAGTGTTCCCCCCCGAACGAGTCCGAATCCCCCGACCCGCTGGAGTATCGGCGTGCAATGGTCGAGGGATCCGGGGCCACCCCGTGGTTTTTTATCGAGGTTTTCCTTCCTCTAGGCCGGCGGGAGGAGTAGAAACTCCCCCCTAACGGTCCCGGCCGACCGGGCGTTTGCACTCGGGGTTGCCTTCCCCTACCGGCGATTGGGACCAACCCGAAGGTCGGTCCCTGAGGGAGTCGCCGGGCTCCCGTTCTTCCCACCGCTCGGTCACGTAGACCGGCGGCAAGAAGGATGGACTCTTGGACTCCGCACCTATCCGTGAGCCACCACGACGACCTCCACCAGGCCATTGCCTCGTTTGGAGATCATCGGATATGGCCCGCCGGATCCGGCCGGGGAGCCCCCTCACCACGTCAAGGTGGCCCATCACGAGGGGGAGGCCCTACCCTCCCTCCGGGACAGATGTTGGACGAGGCGTTCGACTATTATTCTTCAAATATCTTCCCGACCTCGTCCAACAGGCATATGGGCCGGTACGCGGATGGGGAATCCGCGGGCTTTCCTTTTTGGGAAGGAGGACCAGACTGACCTCCTTCCATTTTGAAGGAAACCGACCGACCCTCAGGCAGTTAGTGAAAAGCCTGAGTAGCTGGTCGGTCAGCCCCCCAGCGGCCAAGGTCCAAACCTCGCCGGCAATACCGTTTGGGCCAGGAGCCTTCTGCTTCCTGACCCGGCGGAGAGCTCCCTCCAGCTCATCGGCCATGACCCTCAGTTCTGGGTCCCAGTCCGGGACTTCGACTTCGGGGAAGAGCACTGCTCCTCCCCTGTCGGCAGGGAAGAACGTCTTCATCACCCTGCCGACGAACCGAGGGTCTAAAGTGGCCGTCAGTAGGGGCGCCCATGGTCTCAGCTTGTTGAGTAACTTATAAGGGCGCCCCCACGGGTCCTCGTCTAGTGTCTGGAGGAGCTCCCTTTATGCCCTGGCCTTGACCACTCCTATCGCCTTGGAGAGGTCCTGGCGGGCGGCACGCCAGGTCTCTCCGGCGTCCTCTACGCTGAGTTGCCCGCGCTCCGCGCGGGCTCTCAAGGAAGTCCTCATGGCATGGACGGACGACCGCCGCAGCTCCGCGATGTCGTCCGTCCACCAGTAAGTGGTCTTTCGGGGAGGCTGCCTGCCGACGCGGGGCATTGCAAAATCGCAGGCCCTCGTCATGGGGGCCCCTATGCGATCCGCCTCCGCGTCGACATCTATAACCTCCTCAGCCCCCCTAGCCTCCTCAATAGCCTCCCTTAGCTCTAAGTCCCCCCACGTGAGGGCCAGGATCGCCGCACGTAGGCGATCCCGGTCTAGTTTCCTTAGGGCCCACCTCTTCCGGGTCTTCTCCGTCTCACGGCGTCGGGCTAGCACGTGTGGGGGGGGGGTGACCTGGACCACCACGCCTTGGTCCGACCTGTACTTGCGCCCGCGCGCATCCCCCGATTTCTGCGATGACGGTCGCCAGCTCCTCTTCCATCACCGAGTTCTCGAGGTTGGGGGGCGGTTGGTGGGAGCAGTAACAGTTCTGCCAGTTTGTTTGGTCTTGGCGGAGGCAGGGGTCTTGCTGCCCGACGCCTTGATACCACTGTTGGCTGTTCCTCTCGCCACTTCGGCGAACGTGGGCTTAGGCTTGGCTCCTTGGTTCTTCTTGCCGTTGCCCTTGGCGTTCATCTCCTTCTTAACTATCTGAGAAGCCCCCTCTGTAGCAGGCCGGGCATCATCCTTGCTTTGCCTGCTCATCGGAGCAATTCCCAAACAACCCGTATCTTCTCCTCTATTTGTGAGAGTCTCCGCTCAAGTTTATCCCAGAGGGAGCTTGTTATCTCTCCTCTATTAGCTGTTCCGTTGGCGCAGCGTGCTTCGGCGGGACAGCTGTTTCCAACACCCTTGTTCTTCCGCCGATCATGGGCCTGTTTACCGCAGGCATCCCCTCGGTAGCCAGCTCCCTAAGAATGCGTTGCCTGTTTGCTTCGGAGGCGGTTTTGTCCCTCCTCTCCCTCTTAGAGGTATCCACGTACTCGTCCTCCGAGGAGTCCGGGATTACGTTCAGTCGCGCTCTTCTTCGTGTGCATTTATTGGTAGCCGGGGGAAGGGGGGAGGGGCGTCACATCCATCAGTTCATCCCTCCTTGAGGGCAACGCTTTCTCGATTAGCGCTTTCAATCTAGCTTTGTCCTCCCTTAGTACGGCCATCTGGGAGCGGAGCTCTTCCAGTTCCACGTCCCTTTCGATCTCGCTCGTCTGGCCGTTGCGGCTCACCAGATGCATAACAGCCGCTGTGATCGTGGCTGCCGCGTCGATCAAATGGCCATGGTCTGGTCTGTACTTTCTATGCTCTTCGCGGTCGAGCACACCTTGTCAACGACGCGAATTGCCTCCAATATCCTACTCGGAAGGTCGTTTGTAGGAGCATCCCTGAGTTCTTTCAGTTCTCCGCCTCGCGAACCTTCCTATTCCTCGACAAGTTGGCCGGCTCTGACGGGTTGATCAACTCGCGAAGTCTCCGCTCCTCATCCTCTCTCGCCTTCGCCTTTGCTCTTCGCCTGGCTTTGAGGACCTTCTTATCCTCATATCTCCAGTAGTTACTGGCCTCCCCCCTGGCCTTCTTTCGGTGTCGGTGTCTTTGGTAGACGTGTCCGATGTCGCGGAGGCCATGGATTCGTCCTCGTCTCCGGACTCCACGTTCACGGTGGACTCGGTGGAGTTCGTCCTCGTCGGGGTGGTATCAGCTTGCGCCAAGAAGCTCCTAAAAACCCTCATGAGCCTGTCCACCTCCGACTCCCTCTTAAGAGCGGTAGAAATGGCGAAGGTTGCTTTCCCTTCCTTACTCGTTGAAAAGGCGCCGATATCCTGATCGTGCCCCAGCGAGGAGGACCGTTTGGTCCTCTCTCGTGCGCACGCAGGTCCTCGGGCGGATTGTTTGACAGTCCTAAAAGACCTGTTACGCGCCGCTTCCTTCGCGGTGCTGTGCTCCGCCATCTCTTTATGTTCGAAGTTTGTAGGATACATTTCTGTTTGGTTTCCGCTCGCCACTGCGGTCTTTATGCGGGTGGCCGGGCGCGCCCCACGGCCGACCAGAATTACTCCCGGCCGACCGTGCCCCGGTGAACTCACCTGGGGAGCCACCCATTCCCTCTGGCCCCCGGAATAATCATCGGGGGCACTGGGTCCATGCCCCCTACTCGCTTGTGGAAGAAGACTTTCCCACCGGCTTTCGGGGGGTCTCGGGCTCCGACCCCCGGGACTCCGCAACGGGTGCCGCCACGCGGGGGGCCCCACGGACGGTTGGGGCCAAGGGTGTCACCCCACCCATGGCCTTGCCCGCCGTGGCGACCAGCGGTAATTCTCGAATCGCCGGCCGAGGTATCCTCCGCACCGACGACTCCTCCGACCCCAGTGGCCGGGTTCGAGAGGGATGCGATCCCCGACCACCGGAAGTCCCATGCGCGCCGCTGGTCTGTTTCGCCCGGCGGCCAGACCCGCTGGCCCTGACCTCGAAATAAGTCCGAGCGGCCCGACGAGTCTTTCCCACCCAGGTAGTCCAGCCCCAACCTCGAAAAATGCTCGAGCGGCCCGGAACTACCCTCCGTGTTGGAGACACCGTGGGACCACGTCCCTGGTGTGCAAGTTTCCAACACGGGCCTCCCCTCCGGTCGTCCCGGCACCACGTACCGGGACTCCCGAAAGAGGTAACCCTCTTAGGTTACCGGTGCTCCGGCAGGGGAGAGGGTAAACCCCATCTCCCCTGCCGGAGCACCGGCGTGCAATGGGTAACGAGATGGGGTCGTCCCACCCCTCGGCGAGACGGCATCCCTGCCCGCCTCGGGGGGTGAGGCCCTCCCCTCCCT